>OZ022331.1:0-150933 GCA_963989225.1 Dromius quadrimaculatus
AACCTAACCTAACCTAACCTAACCTAACCTAACCTAACCTAACCTAACCTAACCTAACCTAACCTAACCTAACCTAACCTAACCTAACCTAACCTAACCTAACCTAACCTAACCTAACCTAACCTAACCTAACCTAACCTAACCTAACCTAACCTAACCTAACCTAACCTAACCTAACCTAACCTAACCTAACCTAACCTAACCTAACCTAACCTAACCTAACCTAACCTAACCTAACCTAACCTAACCTAACCTAACCTAACCTAACCTAACCTAACCTAACCTAACCTAAACCTAACCTAACCTAACCTAACCTAACCTAACCTAACCTAACCTAACCAAAACCTAACCTAACCTAACCTAACCTAACCTAACCTAACCAAAACCTAACCTAACCTAACCTAACCTAACCTAACCTAACCTAACCTAACCTAACCTAACCTAACCTAACCTAACCTAACCTAACCTAACCTAACCTAACCTAACCTAACCTAACCTAACCTAACCTAACCTAACCTAACCAAAAACCTAACCTAACCGAAACCTAACCTAACCGAAACCTAACCTAACCTAACCCTCTAGTTTAGTTTTGGTTAGATTATGTTTCGGTTGGGTTAGGTTTCGGTTAGGTTAGGTTTTGGTTGGGTTAGGTTTAGGTTAGGTTAGGTTAGGTTTTGGTTGGGTTAGGTTTAGGTTAGGTTTCGGTTGGGTTAAGTTTCGGTAAGGTTAGGTTTCAGTTAGGTTAGGTTTCGGTGAGTTTAGGTTTCGGTTAGGTTAGGTTTCGGTAAGGTTAGTTTTCGGTAAGGTTAGGTTTCGGTTAGATTAAGGTTCGATTAGGTTAGGTTTCGGTTGGGTTAGGTTTCGGTTAGGCTTCGGTTAGGTTAGGCTTCGGTTAGGTTAGGTTTTGATTAGGTTTCGGTGAGGTTAGTTTTCGGTTGGGTTAGGTTCCGGTTAGGTTAGGTTTCGGTTAAATAAGGTTTCGGAAAGGTCAGGTTTCGGTTAGGTTAGGTTTCAGTTAGGTTTGGTTTCAGTTAGGTTTGGTTTCGGTTAGGTTTCGGTAGGGTTGGTTTTCGGTTAGGTTAGGTTTCGGTTGGGTTAGGTTTCGGTTAGGTTAAGTTTCGGTTAAGTTAGGTTTCGGTTAGGCTTCGGTTGGGTTGGGCTTCGGTTAGGTCGGGTTTCGGTTAGGTTAGGTTTCGGTTAGGTTAGTTTTCGGTTGGATTAAGTATCGGTTAGGTTGGATTAAGTATCGGTTAGGTTGGATTAAGTATCGGTTAGGTTGGGTTTCGGTTGGGTTAGGTTTCGATTAGGTTAGGTTAGGTTTCGGTTGGGTTAGGTTTCGGCTAGGTTTGGTTTCGGTTAAGTTAGGTTTTGGTTAGGTTAGGTTTCGGTTGGGTCAGGTTTCGGTTATGTTAGGTTTTGGTTAGGTTAGATTTCGGTTGGGTTGGGTTTCGGTAAGGTTAGGTTTCGGTTAGGTTAGGTTTCGGTTAAGTTAGGTTCCGGTTAGGTTAGGTTTCGGTTGGGTTAAGTTTCGATTAGGTTTGGTTCTGGTTAGGTTTCGGAAAGGTTAGTTTTCGGTAAGGTTAGGTTTCGATTAGATTAAGTTTCGATTAGGTTAGGTTTTGGTTGGGTTAGGTTTCGGTTAGGCTTCGGTTAGGTTAGGCTTCGGTTAGGTTAGGTTTTGGTTAGGTTTCGGTGAGGTTAGTTTTCGGTTAGGTTAGGTTCCGGTTAGGTTAGGTTTCGGTTTGATAAGGTTTTGGAAAGGTCAGGTTTCGGTTAGGTTAGGTTTCAGTTAGGTTTGGTATCAGTTAGGTTTGGTTTCGGTTAGGTTTCGGTGAGGTTGGTTTTCGGTTAGGTTAGTTTTCGGTTGGGTTAGGTTTCGGTTAGGTTAAGTTTTGATTAGGTAAGGTTTCGGTAGGGTTAGGTTTCGGTTAGGCTTCGGTTAGGTTAGACTTCGGTTAGGCCAGGTTTCGGTTAGGTTAGGTTTCGGTTAGGTTAGGTTTCGGTTAGGTCAGTTTTCGGTTGGATTAAGAATCAGTTAGGTTGGGTTTCGGTTAGGTTAGGTTAGGTTTCGGTTGGGTTAGGTTTCGGCTAGGTTAGGTTTCGGTTAAGTTAGGTTTTGGTTAGGTTAGGTTAGGTTAGGTTTTGGTTAGGTTTCGGTGAGGTTAGTTTTCGGTTAGGTTAGGTTCCGGTTAGGTTAGGTTTCGGTTAGATAAGGTTTCGGAAAGGTCAGGTTTCGGTTAGGTTAGGTTTCAGTTAGGTTTGGTTTCAGTTAGGTTTGGTTTTGGTTAGGTTTCGGTAAGGTTGGTTTTCGGTTAGGTTAGGTTTCGGTTGGGTTAGGTTTCGGTTAGGTTAAGTTTCGGTTAGGTTAGGTTTCGGTAGGATTAGGTTTCGGTTAGGCTTCGGTTAGGTTGGGCTTCGGTTAGGTCAGGTTTCGGTTAGGTTAGGTTTCGGTAAGATTAGGTTTCGGTTAGGTTAGTTTTTGGTTGGATTAAGTATCGGTTAGGTTGGGTTTCGGTTAGATTAAGTTTCGGTTGGGTTAGGTTTCGGTTAGGTTAGGTTAGGTTTCGGTTGGGTTAGGTTTCGGCTAGGTTAGGTTTCGGTTAAGTTAGGTTTTGGTTAGGTTAGGTTTCGGTTGGGTCAGGTTTCGGTTATGTTAGGTTTTGGTTAGGTTAGGTTTCGGTTAGGTTGGGTTTCGGTAAGGTTAGGTTTTGGTTAGGTTAGGTTTCGGTTAGGTTAGGTTTCGGTTAGGTTAGGTTTCGGTTAGGTTAGGTTTCGGTTGGGTTAGATTTCGGTTGAGTTAGGTTTTGGTTAGGTTAGGTCTTGGTTGGGTTAGGTTTCGGTTAGGTTAGGTTTCGGTTAGGTTAGGTTTCAGTTAGGTAAGGTTTCGGTTAGGTTAGGTTTCGGTTAGGTTAAGTTTCGGTTAGGTTAGGTTTCGGTTAGGTTGGGTTTCGGTAAGTTAGGTTTCGGTTAGGTTAGGTTACGGTTAGGTTAGGTTTCGGTTAAGTTAGGTTTTGGTTAGGTTAGGTTAGGTTAGGTTCATTTATTTTGTATAGATACTTTTGAAAACAGCCATGGTCGCTTATTACCTGGGCCAAGTGGAAATCTACTTCACCATGTGATCTGTCCAGCCATGGTCGGATGTCTGGCAGGAGTTCGTGGGTCCGGACATTGGCACAACCGTCTAGGAGAAAATCACACCAAGTTAAAAAAAAAAAAAAAAAAACATGGGTAGACAGAACTCATTAGCCGTGGTGAAGGCTACCTGTCTAGGAAAGGGAAACTTCGAACACTGCTTACTGTAGGCAACAGGCATAATAAAGAAGCACCTAGAAGAAAATGAATTGTAAAATTTTTGGAGGGTACTTTCCGTAATTTCAATTTTTTAAAACATCTATATTCTACCAAGAGTGCAAAAACCACTGATATACGTATAATTGGTGTCTAAACTTTTCTATTTTATTATGTATAACTCGAAAACAAATGAACGTAGACACTTGTTATGTATATCTAAAACAAGTGCCTACGTTCATTCGTCTCTGAGTCCGGAGCAAACAACTGTAACTTTGTTTCAAATCAAAGGAAATTGATCAAATTTAGTTCATATGTCAAGACCAATGCGTAAACCATGTATATCAGTAAACAATTGCCTACCTTCTATTGTTTCCGAGTTATTAGCAGAAAGCTGTATCTCTGATTCTATTGGACGAAATTTGGTCATATCTAAGATACATGTCAGGATCAGGACCAGTGCGTAAACCATGTATACTAAAAAACAAATGCCTACGTTCATTTGTTTCTGAGTTCTAAGCAGAAAACTGTATCTCTGATTCTATAGGACGAAGTCTGATCAAATTCAGTATACATGTCGAGAACAGTGCGTAAACCATGTATATCAAAAAAACAAGTGCCTACGTTTATTTGTTTCCGAATTATAAGCAAAAAACTGTATCTCTGATTCTATTGGCCAAAATTGGATCGAATTTAGTGTACATGTGCGTAAACCATGTATACTAAAAAAAATAAGTGCCTACGTCCATTTGCTTTCAAGTTATCAGCAAAAAACTGTAACTCTGATTCTAACCGAAAGAATTTGATCAAATTCAGTATACATGTCAAGATTAGTGCGTAAACCATGTATATCAAGAAACAAGTGCCTATGTTTATTTGTTAACGAGTTATAAGCAAAAAAAAACTGTATCTCTGATTCTATAACACGATAAATGATCAAATTCAAACTCACTTACACCGGAAATTTATTGAAAGATGGGCGTATCAAGATGACAAAGCTAGATATCCCCTCATTTAAAATAAAAGTTAATTCTTATAATTATATACCAATCGGGCGAAACCCCTTTGGACAAAATCCTTTTCGACAAAACCTCTTTGGATAAGATCCCTTTGAACAAATCCCTTTGGACAAACCCCCTCCGGACAAAATCCCTTTGGACAAAACCTCATTGGACAAAACCCCTTTGGACAAACCCCCTTTGGACAAAACCCCTTTGGACAAAACCTTTTTGGACAAAACCTCTTCGGACAAAACCCCTTCGGACAAATACCCTTGGGACAAAACCTCTTTGGACAAAATCTCTCTGAACAAATCCCCTTTGGACAGAACTCTTTGTGGCAAAACATCTTTGGACAAAACAATATCCAATATGATAATTACATAAAACAATTGTTACCATAAGTTCCTATTGAAGTAGAAAAACAAATAAATGAACCAGTAAGCAACAAAATATATCGCACCACAACAAGAAGAACTTGGAGACCGGTTAAGGAGGTGTATTCGATGCAGCACTCAATTAGGAATTAGTTGAAATTGAAATGGACTATAGTTTTTGAGATAATCTTCCAAAATCACTGAAGAAAAATATTATATTTCGTGTACTTGATAGAAAACAGCGTCTTTTCTGGATAGAAAATAATAAAGAAAAGTGCTACTTTTCTCGTTAGTAACACTTTTCTGCATAGAAACACTTTTCTTCATAGCAACAAACAATGCAAACAAATTTATTCATTATCATTACACTTATTATTAATAATTACAAATGTACAATTGTGTAAATTATTAAATGTTGTGGTTGTGCCAGAAGAAGATGCCATCGACTGGAAATCCAAAACTGACAAAGAAGTGCTGGCTCGTTCGCTTGATGCTACTATTGATGAGACACAGTTTCCTTATTTTATTTAAACTTAAAATAAAACTTTATTGCCAGTTTCCTATCTGACCGCCAGATGGCTCTGAGGGTCGTACAATCAGAAATAATGGTTAATTAGCAATCAGTCAAACAAAAGTAAACAAAAGCACATGTATACAACTTACAATTTATCATCTAACTATGAATTATTCTTAAATAAAAGGTAAGTTTTATTTACTGCTTACTGTGCACTACAACTTAGATCTAATTTATTTATTTCAGACGGTGATGTACAAATATTCAAATAGTAACCTATTTTCAAATACGGGAATAGGAGTTCTAAATAACCTCTAACTAGGTTTTACATCAATACGGAGGACTCCTATACAAACGGTGAGTTGTCAATTACTACCTAAATATTGTATTTAACGGTTTTATATATTTCAGGAGAATAAATTTGTTCAACTGCAAAGTTGACTTGCATCGGAAAGTTAAACAGTTCGAAGCGGTTTCGGTGAATCGGAATTAATGTAGCTGAAGGCTATCAACTGGAACAGTGAAATTGTGACTAAGTTGAGTTATTTTAAATCATTTTATCAGACGGTTAATTACAATCCTGTCGGAGACGTTTTCCAACGCGGAAAAATTCCGGGAAAAAATATACAACGAATTTATGGACAAAGTAATTCATGCATAAAGTTCGAGAAAAACAAGTAAAGTTGGAACTATTAGAAGAAAAAATCGACCAGGAAACTAATTTACCGTCCCCAATGTAGGTTCTCGATGGGGACTTCCTCACTGACGTCACTAAACTGCCAAAACATCTGCAGGAGTTCATAGATATCACTACGTCCAATGCGGATTCATCCCCTGGTGAGTTCTCCATAGTGGGGATTGTGCTGAGTGTTTTTTGTTTTTTTGTTATGAACGTTTATTGTTTTGTTTTGGAGAGAATTCGACGTGCCTTCAAGTTTTAACAATTTTTTCGCTGTATTTTTATAATAATTTTATAATTTTTATAATTTTAATATTATGTGATTGTAGGGCTTTATTTACACAACTGTTGGAACTCAATGTGATAATTTTGTTTAATTGAACTCTAAATTATAAGAGAATAAAGAACTCAATAAAACAAGATTATTAACTTAATTTTAGTTTTGGTTGGCCCGTTTCTCATAAATCTGTGCCATCAATTATCTCATGTATATTGTTCTTAGTTATTAATAAATAAATAAAAAATATATTTATACTATAGAGCAATTTTTGACAGTTGGGACCATTTATTTATTGGAATTCGAACAATTTACTGAAGTATTTTGTAGACAAAATTGTAATTCTAATAAAAATAATTATACAGGATGTTTTTTAAGTCACTTTATACACAACCTGTATAATATTTGTGAAAATCATTGACATCATGGAAAACCTTATTTCATTTAAAGCACGTATGCATAAAATCTAATTTTTTCAACGACGTGTATTCGAGATACTTTTTTTAGTAGCTGCATGTATCTGTCAAAAAATAATAGATAATAAATGCAATTATTCCAGAAACTGTTCAAAATAAAGCCATAGTTGCTTAAAAATAGGGAAGAACTCAAAAATATAATAATATCCTATATTTTCCATTTAAAATAAGAAAGTTGATGTCGATTTTCAGTACATATAACCGAAAATGACACCATTTTGAAAATATTTCAGAACCACTTGGCTTTATCATTAAGGCCCATGTGCATAATTTGAATTTCTGATTTCTAACTATATCACTTCTCAAGATATCGATTGTCAAGCATTTCAAAAAACATCCTACATACCTTCCGGACAAGAGCTGTAATGCATTATCATTCATGTCGACTGAAGACTATATAATAAGAATATTAATTACTTAGGTGAATAATACACATATTACCTAGCTAGATCAATAATTATTATATTATTAACGTAGACCAATAATAACCTTATTTTCGATCTAAGTCAATAATCATATTATTGACCCAAGTAGATAATATGGTTAATATTGGTCCAGTTCGGTAATATGGATATTATTGACCTAGGTGGATGATATGTGCATTATTCACCTGAGTAAGCTATATTCTTATTATTAACCTAGGTGAATAATATACCTATTGTCGACCTTTTAAATATACATTAATGATCTATACATACTTTCAGAATTATATCATAATAAATAGACTTTTTTGATTTAAATTCTATATATTTAATTTAATTTAACTCGTAAACAAATGAACGTAGGCACTTGTTTTTTGATACACATTGTTTACACACCGCTCTTGACATGTATACAAAGTTTGATCAAATTTCGTCCAATAGAATTGGAGATACAGTTTTTTGCTTATAATTCGGAAACAAATAAACGTAGGCACTTGTTTTGTGGTACACATTGTTTATACAGCGGTCTTGACATGTATACGAACTTTGATCAAATTTCGTCCAATGGAATTGGAGATACAGTGTTTTGCTTATAACTCGGAAACAAATGAACGTAGGCACTTGCTTTTTGGTACACATTGTTTACACACTGGTCTTGACATGTATACAAAATTTGATCAAATTTCGTCTAACAGAATTGGAGACACAGTTTTCTGTTTATAACTCAGAAACAAATCAACGTAGGCACTTGTTTTTTGATACACATTGTTTACACACTGGTCTTGACATGGATACAAAATTTGATCAAATTCCGTCCAATAGAATTGGAGATACAGTTTTTTGCTTATAACTCGGAAACAAATGAACGTAGGCACTTGTTTATCAATACACATTGTTTACACACTGGTCCTGACATGTATACAAAATTTGATCAAATTCCGTCCGATAGAATTGGAGATACAGTTTTTTGCTTGGAACTCGGAAACAAATTAACGTAGGCACTTGTTTATTGGTACACATTGTTTACACACTGGTCTTGACATGTATACAAAATTTGATCGACTTACGTCCATTAGAATTGGAGATACAGTCTTTTGCTTTTAACTCGGAAACAAATGAACGTAGCCACTTGTTTTCTGAAACACATTGATTACACACTGGTCTTGACATGTATACAAAATTTGATCAAATTTCGTCCAATGGAATTGGAGATACAGTTTTTTGCTTATAACTCGGAAACAAATGAACGTAGGTCCTTGTTTTTTGATACACATTGTTAACACACTGGTCTTGACATGTATACAAAATTTGATCAAATTTCGTCCAATAGAATTTAGGATACAGTTTTTTTGCTTATAACTCGGAAACAAATGAACGTAGGCACTTGTTTAGTGATACACATTGTTTACACACTGGTCTTGACATGTATACAAAATTTGATCAAATTACGTCCAATAGAATTGGAGATACAGTTTTTTGCTTATAACTCGGAAACAAATGAACGTAGCCACTTGTTTTCTGAAACACATTGTTTATACACTGGTCTTGACATGTATAGAAAATTTGATCAAATTTCGTCCAATGGAATTGGAGATACAGTTTTTTGCTTATAACTCGGAAACAAATGAACGTAGGCCCTTGTTTTTTGATACACATAGTTTACACACTGGTCTTGACATGTATACAAAATTTGATCAAATTTCGTCCAATAGAATTTAGGATACAGTTTTTTGCTTATAACTCGGAAACAAATGAACGTAAGCACTTGTTTATTGGTACACATTTTTCGCACACTGGTCTTGACATGTATACAAAATTTGATCAAATTTCGTCCAATAGAATTTAGGATACAGTTTTTTGCTTATAACTCGGAAACAAATGAACGTAAGCACTTGTTTATTGGTACACAGTTTTCGCACACTGGTCTTGACTTGTATACAAAATTTGATCAAATTTCGTCGAATAGAATTGGAGATACAGTTTTTTGCTTATAACTCGTCAACAAATGAAAGTAGGCACTTGTTTTATGATACACATTGTTTACACACTGGTGTTGACATGTATACAAAACTTGATCAAATTCTGTCCAATAGAATTGAAGATACAGTTTTTTGCTTATAACTCGGAAACAAATGAACGTAGGCACTTGTTTTTTGATACACATTGTTAACACACTGGTCTTGACATGTATACAGAATTTGATCAAATTCCGTCCAATTGAATTGGAGATACAGTCTTCTGCTTATAACTCGGAAACAAATGAACGTAGGCACTTGTTTTTTGGTATACATTGTTTACACTAGTCTTGACATGTATACAAAATTTGATCAAATTTCGTCTGATGGAATTGGAGATACAGTTTTTTGCTTATAACTCGGAAACAAATGAACGTAGGCACTTGTTTATTGGTACACATTTTTCGCACACTGGTCTTGACATGTATACAAAATTTGATCAAATTTCGTCCAATACAATCGGAGATACAGTCTTTTGCTTATAACTCGGAAACAAATGAACGTAAGCTCTTGTTTTTTGGTACACAATTGTTTACACACTGGTCTTGACATGTATACAAAATTTGATCAAATTCCGTCGGATAGAATTGGAGATACAGTTTTTTGCTTATAACTCGGAAACAAATGAACGTAGGCACTTGTTTTGTGGTACACATTGTTTACACGCTGGTCTTGACATGTGTACAAAATTTGATCAAATTCCGTCCAATAGAATTGGAGATACAGTTTTTTGCTTATAACTCGGAAAAAAATGAACGTAGGCACTTGTTTAGTGGTACACATTGTTCACACACTGGTTTTGACATGTATACAAAATTTGATCAAATTACGTCCAATTGAATTGGAGATACAGTTTTTTGCCTATAACTCGGAAACAAATGAACGTAAGCACTTGTTTATTGGTACACATTTTTCGCACACTGGTCTTGACATGTATACAAAATTTGATCAAATTTCGTCTGATGGAATTGGAGATACAGTTTTTTGCTTATAACTCGAAAACAAATGAACGTAGGCACTTGTTTTGTGGTACACATTGTTTACACGCTGGTTTTGACATGTATACAAAATTTGATCAAATTCCGTCCAATAGAATTGGAGATACAGTTTTTTTGCTTATAACTCGGAAACAAATGAACGTAGGCACTTGTTTAGTGATACACATTGTTTACACACTGGTCTTGACATGTATACAAAATTTGATCAAATTACGTCCAATAGAATTGGAGATACAGTTTTTTGCTTATAACTCGGAAACAAATGAACGTAGCCACTTGTTTTCTGAAACACATTGTTTATACACTGGTCTTGACATGTATAGAAAATTTGATCAAATTTCGTCCAATGGAATTGGAGATACAGTTTTTTGCTTATAACTCGGAAACAAATGAACGTATAGGCCCTTGTTTTTTGATACACATAGTTTACACACTGGTCTTGACATGTATACAAAATTTGATCAAATTTCGTCCAATAGAATTTAGGATACAGTTTTTTGCTTATAACTCGGAAACAAATGAACGTAAGCACTTGTTTATTGGTACACATTTTTCGCACACTGGTCTTGACATGTATACAAAATTTGATCAAATTTCGTCCAATAGAATTTAGGATACAGTTTTTTGCTTATAACTCGGAAACAAATGAACGTAAGCACTTGTTTATTGGTACACAGTTTTCGCACACTGGTCTTGACTTGTATACAAAATTTGATCAAATTTCGTCGAATAGAATTGGAGATACAGTTTTTTGCTTATAACTCGGAAACAAATGAACGTAGGCACATGTTTTGTGGTACACATTGTTTACACGCTGGTCTTGACATGTATACAAAATTTGATCAAATTTCGTCCAGTAGAATTGAAAATACAGTTTTTTGCTTATAACTCGTCAACAAATGGAAGTAGGCACTTGTTTTGTGATACACATTGTTTACACACTGGTGTTGACATGTATACAAAACTTGATCAAATTCTGTCCAATAGAATAGAAGATACAGTTTTTTGCTTATAACTCGGAAACAAATGAACGTAGGCCTTTGTTTTTTGATACACATTGTTAACACACTGGTCTTGACATGTATACAGAATTTGATCAAATTCCGTCGAATAGAATTGGAGATACAGTTTTTTGCTTATAACTCGTAAACAAATGAACGTAGGCACTTGTTTTTTGATATACATTTTTTACACACCGCTCTTGACCTGTATACAAAGTTTGATCAAATTCCGTCGAATAGAATTGGAGATACAGTTTTTTGCTTATAACTCGGAAACAAATGAACGTAGGCACTTGTTTTGTGGTACACATTGTTTACACGCTGGTCTTGACATGTATACAAAATTTGATCAAATTCCGTCCAATAGAATTGGAGATACAGTTTTTTGCTTATAACTCGGAAACAAATGAACGTAGGCACTTGTTTAGTGGTACACATTGTTCACACACTGGTCTTGACATGTATACAAAATTTGATCAAATTACGTCCAATTGAATTGGAGATACAGTTTTTTGCTTATAACTCGGAAACAAATGAACGTAAGCACTTGTTCATTGGTACACATTTTTCGCACACTGGTCTTGACATGTATACAAAATTTGATCAAATTTCGTCCAATAGTATTGGAAATACAGTCTTCTGCTTATAACTCGGAAACAAATGAACGTAGGAACTTGTTTTTTGGTATACATTGTTTACACTCTAGTCTTGACATGTATACAAAATTTGATCAAATTTCGTCTGATGGAATTGGAGATACAGTTTTTTGCTTATAACTCGGAAACAAATGAACGTAGGCACTTGTCTTTTGTTCAGCATTGTTAACACACTGGTCTTGACATGAATACTATATTTGATCAAATTTTGTTCAATATAATCAGAGATACAGTTTTTTGCTTATAACTGGGAAACAATTGAACGTAGGCACTTGGTATACATGTAGAGCATGTATCATGTCAAAAGGTTTGCCTATTATCTAAAACCTAATAAACTAAACTGATAATTATCGTAAAAACACTCACCAATTGCTTTCAATGAAGTTTTTTGGCTCATCGATTTGCTCACTCCTGCAGTCCGTATCCTCGAAAATAGATGAAGGCGATTTGTTCATGTAGACACCATATTCACTTTTTAACTAATATATTTCGTTTCGGAGAATTTTAAACGCGTCACTAACCCGCACTTGCCCGGGAAATCATATTTTCATATATAATATCATAAGTGGTTAAATTCTACCGGAAAAATTTTTAGATTGTTACGAGAGCTTGTTGCTTAGCAATTTATTGAGTGATATTGACATAAAAATCACGAGCTGTCAAGCGAGTGATTTTTGATCAATATCACGAAATAAATTGGTAGCAAGCTCTCGTAACAATCTAAAAATTTTGCCAGGTTAAATTTAATCACGAATGGTATTCGGAAGATTATTTTTCCCATCCAAATTCATCAATAGATTTCCAGAGACTCGACTTTGAATCTGCTCATTTTCACATTCAATCCGTCTGTCAGTTTGACAGCTGCTGAATCAACGCGGCTGAATGTTCTTTGTTTTGTATATATAACCAACAGACAAAATTTCCAAAAAATTTCCACTTGAAAACCGTGTAGCTTGTACCATGTGACGTCGAATGGTGCAATTCTATTGGTCGAAATTTGGATGGTAAAAATAATCAAACATATTTCCATAATTTTTCACACTCAACTGTTTTATAAAGTCATAATAAGATCAATAATTCAAAATTTTTGTTACATTTCGGCGAATTTAAAGCGCGACACTAACCCGCACAAATTTATTCCATGATTTTTCATACGAGATTTGATTATTAGGTGCAGAATACAAGGTTGAAACAATAATAAAAATGAAATACAGTTTAATTTTCATATTTATTCGAAATAAAATATGACATTTCATTCACTTATGTCAAGTGCTTGGATAAATTTTCTGATCTACTTTGGGGCGCAATATAGAGCAGTTTGGTAATGGTCCCGCAGTCCTTTTCATAGTGTTCTGTAAGTAAATATTATTAATAAGCCGCTCTTTATAAACAAAAATCTGACGTGACTTACCTGTACATCACAAAATCTCATCGTTCCACGGCTGATCGTTTTGGATTTATCCAAAAAGAATCTGTCAAGCCCAATCAATTGCTATGGACGAATTTTGAGATTTGCAAATTATATACACCCATGTCAAGCACCGAAAACAGTCAAAATGGATTCAGGGATGCTCAAAACGGATATTTTCATCAAAATCTTGAAATATGAATTTTGACGATTTTTTAATACTTACTTTTACTTAGTAAAAGCAAAAGAAAAATTGGGCATAGGTTCCCCGTCTCCGGTGGAGATTTATTAATTAAACCCCCTTCATATATGAAGGGTAGTTTAATAATAAATTCCCAAAATATTATTTTGCTGCAAAAAAAATATTATTTAAACATGAATAAATAATTGTGGAGATCTTAGTTCTCAACTTTGCAATTGCAAAGTTGATACTTTGCTTCGCAAAGTTGATTGATACTTTGTTTCTCAAAATTAATACTTTGTTTCGCAAAGTTGATTAAGCCCCATCACCCCGACAAGGTGTCTCCACTAGATAGGGGGGGGGGCCCGCGGGCGGATAAGAAAGGAAACATACTAAATCATAACACAAATACAATAATTAATCATCACACAAATCACACATCATACATCACACACAATTCATTCAGGTGGCCACCTTTCATACACACACACACATACACCGCAGCGTCGCGACGGCCAAGGGTATGACACTCTCAGCTCCTGAAAAGAAACAAAAACCAAAATTAATATCCATGTTAAATACAAAATAATATTTACTAGTCGTTACCAACAATATTTCCATAAAAATATTATTTTTTCATCAATATTTTAATGCGTAAGTGTAGTAGTCAAATTTTAATGACTTCATGTTTGTATCATTGAATGTTAACTTGTCAATAATTGTGAGAATATTCAAGTTTACAGCCGTAGAAAAAAATATTATTAGCAAGAATGAATATTTTGATAAATGTTAAACGAAAAAATAGTAATATAAAATAATTCTAAAATCAATTAAAAACCATGGAAATATTGTTGGAAATCTATAATATCAATTATTCTAAAAATGAAGTTCAAACTAATTTTTTGTTTCTCTATTCAACTTTAAGTTTATTTAGTAATTTTATTTCAATAAAATTTAAAGGTTATAAGATACGAAAAAAGTTTTTAAAAATATTTTAGAGCAGACATTTGAACTTATTAATTTGAAAAATCATTTTTCTTATTTAGATAGTTCATTTCAGTTAAGAACTGTCCAAGTGTTCTTATAACATTACGATTCAAGTCTTCTTATTGACTAAAATACGACCCAATTTAATATTAGTACAAAAATCATATTTGGCCATCTGTCAGTTGAAGCAATGCCAGTCGTTCATCAATTATCATAAATGAATTTGTGCAGTTCGAAGATTCAAATTTGTATTTGTTCAAGTAATGTGTAAATATATTGTTTTTGTTTTATGAATTCATTTTCAGAATTTACTATGAGTGAATCGTGTTCACATTTTGGTCAATCAGAAGGCTTATATCGTAGTGTAATAAGAAGCATTGAGGGTAGAACAATTTTAAAATAAAATCAAGTTCAAATCAACTATTTGTTCTTGTATTCAACTTCAATTTTATTTATTAAAACATGAAACAAGAGTCTAAAAAATATTCTAGAGCAGACATTTGAACTTATTTATTTGAAAAATTGTTTCTCCCAGTGACGGATTAATCAGCAGACTGAATTCAGGTACTGATTTTTTATAGCCATCTCACAGAAATTAGAAAAATTTCTGTTAGACGGTTTTCTGATATCTTGCTGAAGATAAGCTTTAAAGATATTTCTATGACTTTTCCCTATTCCCTTTCATTGTACATTCAACGGTATCGCAAATTTCTATATTCAATAGCTTTTACTTGGCAAATATCTTAATCCGTCACTGGTTTCTCCCATTTAGAAGAGGGAGCAGTTAGTAAAATTAATAAATGTGACTTACTGTTAAAGAACTGGAGTGCCTCTGACTTGGCTTTGGTCTTTGGGCCTCCGGCTTGGATAGCGGATAACGGCCAGAAAGTAACGCCCTCCTGTAAAGTAAAAAAAAAATCAACATTAGCTAATAGAATAGCGCCATTTATAAAATTAGTTATCAAAAATGTCATGCATTAATTTTTAGTTTAAATTTGAAAATGATTTTCCGAAAATTTTCAATATTTTCATATTACTTTAAGTTTTAAAATGAAAATATTTAAATTAACTTGCCAGTAAAACCGAAGAGCGCCTCTATCTGACCGCCTGGTTGGTAGTTCAAGGCAGCAAGTCGATTCAAGACGCCCAACTAAACAAACAAAATAAAAATTATTTCTTGTTGATAAAATATTTTTTAACTTTTTAGTTTACCACTGAAAGCGCTGAGCGTCTCTTCCTCAACTGTCTGTCTTGTGTGAGACTGCTTGGCGGAACTGCATGGCTCATCAACTTCACGTTAGGGCTTTACAATTATCAGATAAACTGCACAATGAGTACTCTCACAGCACTGGTTTAACGACCAGACAATAAGAGCCTAGTTTGGAATGAAACCAAACCCGCAATCATTTGGAATGAACCAAATAGCGGCTCTTACCATCCATTAGGTCACCCACTGTGATACTGCTATTATCAGTTTCGTATGAATACACACCAGTTTAACTGGTTTCGTAAAAGTATATACCGATAAAGCGTTCGCCATTGTACAATCGCTAGACTCCCCCCTCTAGGGGGAATTTATCTGACAAAAGATCGCCCTAACGACCCTTGTTCGTTTGTTACTGCCGTATTAACGGGATAGAACTACTATTTATAGTAGCTACTAGATTAGTACCATGCCATCATGTCTATGTCATACAAGTCTCAGAACTTGTGTCGGGGCCCTCGACACGCATTCCTGTGACTCTACCAATCATACGCCAGTGATTAACTAAAAGTGGGTAGCTAAGCCACTTTACGTAAACACTATTATGTACGAAAGATTCGACACAGACAATCATAGCAAGTCTATCCGTAACAAAACGAACAAAAGTAAGTGTACTCGGAATGAGAACACTGCTTCAAACCCCACAGGACTGCTACCCCCTCTGAAGTAGACTGCAACCCCCGAACTCGAAGTGTCGCGTATATTATTTATGTGTGTGTGTGTGTTAACTCATACCAATTTTAAACACAAACTTGCATACAAACTCACAAAACATTTCACACAGTCATACAGGAATGAAAGGATTTGAAAGGAAACTGAAAAGAAAAAATATTAACATCCTTCTTGGAATTGGTTGCAGCTCTTTGAAACTAGGACTCCAAACTCGGCCTTATATTTCCATCAATGTTTCGGATTCCTTGAATTTAAATTGAATTGGATTTGGCACTTTTATCCTGGAGGAACGGCAGCAACCACTTGAATCTTAACTGTTGGATTCCTTAAACAGAAAAAAATAATTAGTTGGTATCAAGTCCAGTAGTATAAATAAAAAATAAAAAAAATATATAATAATTCTCAAAACTGTAGCAATTGAATAGTAAAAAATATATATTTCAGTTAAAATATAATAAATACCTTGATATATATTGTTGAAATCACTTTAAACACAAGAACTGTTCTGTATTTCCGCAACTGCGCACATATTATATAAGTTCTTGGACGCACCACAAGAATCGACTTCTCTCCTGAACAATCCGTATAGAAATGAATAGATCACACAATTGTGAATTGATAATTAAGCAATCCCCACCGAAATCATTGAATAATCAATTAATTGAACAATCACGCCACTGTGCATACATAACTTTTGCAAAATTAGTTTCGTAATCGGACCTACAATAAATAATATTTTTAATATAACAGATGATTTATTCAAATGCAACCGACATTAATTTATGCCATCTTTGAGAGATAGTGCAAATCTTAATGCAGCGCCTCTCTAAACGAGTAGACGAAGCTACAACTGAATAAATTGTTATATTTTCATTTGAGATTATAACGATTATAATCAAAGTCTGATGTTTTACAGAATATTGTCAAATATCTATAATAAATTAATATTTCCAATAATTTATTTCACTTCTATCAAAAATTTCAGCAAATATATGCCGTCTATCCGTAGTATTGCAAATTATCGTTTGACCGATTTTGACTGTTAAACAGTAAATTAAACTTTTTTATCCCAACATGCAATAATTCAAAGCAAATGTAATAGTATATTTCACAACGAGTATTCGAATAGCCTTTATTCAAACGAGCGAAAAATTTATTACTTTCTCTAACAAGATTTTGGAAATTCACAAATATTATAAATTATTTTGCATTTTTTTTAATAATAAAAAAACCACCGTTTTAGTGCCGCTGATAAAATTTCATTTAATTGTAAACGCTAGTAACGTCATCTCTTGAAAATAGTTTCAGTTTTTCAATTCATGCCATCTGTGAAAAACAGTGCAAAGCAAGGATGACATATACTCTAGTGAATCATCCCATATGTTTGTACATTATTTGTTTTGAAGCCGGCAGGACAGAAAGAGAGGCACAAGGATAGAGATATGTTTGACCAACTTCAAATATTTGTCACAAGATATCCTATGACCATCTGTCAGTTGAAATTACTACAAACAATAAATATTAAGGTTAAAAGTATGCATCATCATTCAGTTAGATAGTATGTATAATTATAACATATAAAATATCAAATTATAAATTATATGAAGTACTTCACAATTTTTAGAGCATTATTTTTGTTATAATCTATCATAATAGTCCGAAGTTGTGCAGCGTATTGCTGTAAGTGCCAATACGCTTGGCCAATGACGTCAAAACATTAGACCCAGCTTGCTAGCATTTGTTTTGAAGCAGACATTAGGGGTGCGAGGAACGGAGAAAAATCCAAGTTGGTAGTGCAGGTTGCATATAACTAACCTTCATCAAATTTAAAACTTAATTCTTCATCAGAAATATATGAATTGATGAGCAATGCAAGTGATTTATAAATGTTAAAAGTAGTGAAAACATGGATTTCACATTTAAAATACAATTCACGAAAAAAAAAATACAATAAGTTAAAAGCCTTTCATTTTATAAATAAATTACGGTATGATTTTAACATGAATTGATAAATTTATGAAGTTGATTACAAGATTTTGATTATTTATTAAAAATTAAAACACAAACAATAACAATAAACGTCATACAAATAGTGTAAACTAGGCATCACGCACTTCAAACTTGGATAATTCCCTTTCTTCCCTACCCGCTAATGTCTGCTTCAAAACAAACTGTACACCAACATAGGACGTGCGGAGTCTAATATATAAGACGTCATTGCGCTTGGCTAATCTTGACAGCTCGAAACACACGTGCCATCCAGCGGCGAGTAGAATAAACTCTTAGGTAAGAGATATGATAACGAATATGGAATGTTAGTTTTGATTTGAAAACATCGAGTGTATGTATAGAAGAAAAATGTTGACATTAACCTGTGGATTTGAAGCAGTTAAATTTGATTGCTTACGCCAAAAAAGTTTGCCTAAAGGAAATTATTTGAGTTCAAAATCGATCGCCTGAAGATTCCAAAGTGTACGTATGTTCTTTGATAAACTTTTCGTCTTGTTATCCTATTATTAAATACTACCATGGAGAAATTCATTCAGAAGAAATAAATTGGTTTATAGTTTTCATGTTGGTAATTTCCAAGACATAATTAGCGATGCATGTGGAAAAATCATTGGAGTTGTATTACGCGAAACTCCAGGCGTTTACATTGGAAAGAACAAACTAGAGAACTTACAATCCAGTTGTGAATATTCATACTTTTTTCAATGGTATTGTGAATAATAGCAGAAACTCATTTTTTGTTGTGTTGAATTGTATAACTCGATTTTTGGAATTTCTTATTGTTTTTTGGATAATTTATCGTATGGATTAATGAAGATCGAATAATTAAAATTGCCAATTGTAACTGTGAAACAGAAAAAGGATATTGCAAGCACGCTGCAGCAATTTGTATCTATGTGAACATAGAAAATACTTGCTCTAAAACAGATACACCGATGATATGGAATCGTCCCCCTCAAAAGGAACTTGCTAATGCGGTATGCAAGGGCTGCAAAGTTAATGATCTTTATCCAATTGCAAAACGAGACACTGTCTCTTAAGAAAGAAGGAAATTATAATGACAAGTATAACTTGAATGTTGATACAAAAAGTACCTATATTGAATCAAAATTTATATGAAAAACATAAAAGAATATACATTATATCAATAATTAAATATATTTATGTCATCAACAATTGATAATTTCAATACTTAATTAACTCGACGAACCGAAATAGCCCATTTTTTTGTGATCTTTTTTTCCATTCTCCATTTGCACAATGGTAGAAAATCAAGTCACGATTTTCATTTTGGGTGTTTTGACAACCAGGTACGCAACAACTACGACCTATTCTTTATTTTTTCCACTCATGATTTATCAACACACTTCAAACAATTAAATTATTTAATGAAATACATCAACAGTCGCCAGCTTGCAGCATGACAGGGAATACGTCAAACTTCGTTTATAACCTGCGAGTTTCTAAAATTTGCCGCATCGAGGCGCTACCTACTCCATTAGCCAAGCGTATATGTGAAAGATGGATCAGTATCTTTGCACGTGTATGTATATAAATTTGAATAATTTAATAAAGAGTTAATATTAATTTAATATATTCATGAGAAACGTATTTAATAAAATGTTTACGCAGCTGACATCTAGTGAGACAATACTGAAACATATCTCTATCCTTGTACCTCTCTTTCTGTTCTGCCAGCTTCAAAACAAACAGGTACTTGCTTTGTCTAGAGTATATGTTGTCCTTGGTGCAAAGCTTATTAGCGACGCCGATAATTTTAATAGCAGCTCCTCTTTGAACGACTAGACTATGATGCCATCATCTGCCATTTGATAGATCTTAACCTTTATTACAATTTGTTTGTATCCGAAATGGCTTTATATAAATTAATGCACCCTAGAAATATATACAAGACGTTTCGAAATTTTAAATTAAGTATCCAGTATCCAGGGAATATATTCATGCCATCTTCGAGAAACAGTGCAAAGTTTATTAGAGTAATCGGTAATTTTTATATAAACGACTAGGCGAAATAAGCAACGGAGTAAATTCGAATATTTCCAATTCCAAAGTGTAATGTTTAACAAGAAAACTATCATTTCCAATAATTTATTTTAGTTCTGTGGTGCCATCTATCTGTAATATTATAAAATGTCATCTGACAGCTCTTAACCTTTATTGTAAAAGTGTTTATAACCGAAATAGTTTTAAATCAGTTAATGCATCCAAGAAATATATACAAAACGCCTCTAAATTTCAAACAGATGGCTATTGAGTATCCAGAGTTTGGGGAATACATCAAACAGGTACAATAATTCTAATTGTTTTTAGTTTTTCAGGGTATAACAGGAAAAATACGAATAAATATAAAGAATAATAAAACATTACGCTGTTTATCACAAACTCTACTCAAAAAGAATTTTGCTTTGGATGTTAATATACCATTAAATCGACTGATTCCAACTGTGAGGTTAAACTATATTTTATTGGCTTGAAGCTTTGTTGAGTATTTCGACTGATAATCTTATTGGAATTCTACATGGAATTGATATAGGTATGTTTTATTTTTGTTGTAAATAGTAATTATTTCAAAATATCAGTGGGTACGAGTGCCACTTGTATATATTCGTTATTAGCTGCAGGAAAAAATCATTGGAGTATGACAAGTACAGAAATTGATGAAGACAGTTTTAAAATTGCTCAGGAAAACGTTAAAAGAAACAATTTGCAAGATTTCATTACATATAAGTTTGACAATTCATTTTAATCTTGCATAAAACAATAAAATTTTAGTAAAACACAACACAACGAATCACTTTTAAAGAATATGATAAATGATCTAAATCCTCAAACAAAATCTTGGACAGATCACCGGTCGCTGCCCAGAAACGCTCAAGTTTTTTTTTCATCCTCTTTTCTGATAGGACTTGAATAAATAAAAGTATTAGTGAAAATGCGATTCAAAAAAACCTCGTAGTACTTGAGGAATATTTTTTTCAATTTGAAAATTTTCCGTGACGTCCAAAAGTCTATTGTGTCACTCAAAAGGTAGGTCTTATTCATCATCAAACATTTTGAGAATATTGACGTAAAGTAAAATAGGTGGCGTTAGTGTCTTACTTATTTTACATCAACTAAATTATTTTTATTATTGTCAGTAAGATCACGAGCTAGATAAATTATACAGTAATCAAATTCATTTATGAAAATCACGTTTCTTTCGACGAAACAATATCAATAGTTTGAAGCTTAATTTTCTCTCCATGCGCATGCCTGTGAAACCTGGAGGCCTCTCAAAATGTTTCTAAACAGCATTCGAAAAATAGAAATGATACATATTTCAACTTTTCCGATACATTTCCAATAATTTATGAGTACATTAAATTGCAACGCAACAATATTTTTTCATGAATATAAACTAATCTTCTAGGAATTTGTACACCTATGAAGCCCACTGTTTGAGGGCCATAATAGACTTTTAGACGTCATCATGACGTCATATAAGTATTAAATTTAAATCGTCTTTTTATTAAAACGGAGCAATATTCAATATCATTTTTATTACTTATACCTATTATTTACCCCATGTTTTCATAAAATTTTCTCAAATTTTGATAATAGTGGAATACCCCATTGAATATTCTATATCACATCAACCCTTAGAATAGAAAATATCAAAACTCCCAAAGAAAATGTACATTACTTGTGTGTCATACAGGAAAAATCTGTTCAATGTGTAAAAAATAATGTACATTAAAATTAAGTGTATCACACGGGCTTTATAACTATTGATCAATATAAAATCGTTCCCGAAATGACGTCAGATACTTTAATTTTGCACCAAATTTCATTATTCGGAGCAATCGTATTTATATTTCGGTGGAATTTATAGTAACTCCAAAATTCTAATTTCCGGTGAAAATCAATTTCAATTATTGGTTGAGTTATTTTTTATTCAAGTTCAAAACGATCCAAGGGCTTTTATAGGACTATGATTTACAGACATCAAATGCAGGATTCAAAACAAGCTGATAATGAATTTAAGAAATAAAAGCAAGAAATATATTACCTAAATCGATACAAATTCAAATCTTTGAGCTGCACAAATATATTTATGATAAATAATTGATGAACGATAGCCAAGTACGATTTTTGTGCTAATGAGTAATTGGCCAATAACTCAATAAGAGCCCTTAGAACGTTCTTAACTGAAATTAATTATAAGTTAATATAAACTTGAAATTACTTCTCGTTTTAAATTTGTTATGTATTTTGGTTTTAGAAGCGGCAGGTTTTCCGGGAATAGAATTTTACAGCTGCAATGGAATTTCAAATCACTTCAAAACAGCGACTCAATCAATAAGTCAATAAAACAATTTTTAAGCCATAAAATAAAATGTATTTCGAAGATACTCTATATCTTAGGGCAAATAGACTCTATACAAAACATATATTCAAATAATTTCACAAAGGCATCAATAGAAGAATTTCCAACCATTTTCTTGTAATGTATGAAGACATGAATATAAAGTTTGAAAGTTTTAACTTGGTTGCACAGTCTTTGGGTTATTCTAATTATAGCCCAATTATCTAGTAATTTATTTCAGTTAAGAACAGTCCAAAAATTCTAATGGAACAACGATACTATTAGCTACATCAACAGTCAATTATTCATCAATCATTATAAATAAATTTAAATTTTTATTTACTCAAATAATATGTCAATACATTTAAGGTGCTTTTATTTCTTAAATTCATTTTCAGATAGCTTGTTCCAAGCCCTGTATTAACTATGCATGAATTTAGGCCCATCATAAGGTTTAAATTGTAATTCCATAAGAGCCTTTGGGCCATTCTTAACTAGAATAGATTATATAGGAACAATTATTTCAATAACCGTTGGAATAATTATATTTTGGGATAAGCCAAAGACTGTGCAACCGAGCCTCAATGACTTATTTCAAAGAAATCAGTAAATTCAAACATTTTTTAATCGGTATTTTAGTCAAAGAATGGCACAGAGACAAGTATCACTATTTTTTTTTTTTTTAATTTAATTTTGAAGATTCTATTGAAATCATTGGGAATCATTATTTTATTGATAAATAAAAGAGATAAAATGAAATATGAATAACTTATGTAGTACTTCATTTTCAACTCACTATTTAATTATTCCATATGTGGTCTTAATTTTACATGTCACCTGCATTTCATTTTTTTTAGGCTCCTGATGGATGAATCCTTTTGGGGACTAGGCCGTCTCATTCTGAACATCCTGGAAAACAGTCCATTCTATAAATGTAATGGTTTGAATATATGGAAATCATTCGATGAGGACTGAGTTTATTTCTAAATTTATTTATTTCAAACAACTTATTTGGAATTTCATAACAAATATTCTAATCCAGATTTATATTCTGTATCTATGTTTTTTCATTTTTAACTTCGACAATTGAGCTGATTTCATTTTACTCTTTGTGAAGATAAAATGTATTTACTATTTTTTGAAATTCCTCTTAGATAATTCATTTTAAATCCAAGCTACGAACAGTGCTTTACGTAACCAAGCCGAAAAAATATTAAATTTTACTATTCAAACATATTTTACATTGAAAATCTAATATTCAAACCACATAAAAGTGATATTTGTTATAAATTTTGACACAATATAATGTACAATAGTTTTACTATTACTCTTTATAAAACGTTTAAAAACAAGATTCTTTCATGCAAAACACTTTTTGTCAAACACTTTATATATTATTATAATTGACATCGTGTTTTCAAATATATTTGATTTCTCCGAGCAAATCTTGTTCATATTTTTTTATATATTTCCTAAGAAAATCAATTTCAAATATTGGTTGAGCTAAATAAATACAGGGTGTTAATACTAATCTGTAACATCCAGCAACGGTAGTTAGAACTCATAAAAACAAACATGTTTTCTAAGTTCAGATTTTTTATTTGGAGCTCCAGTTCATAGTTATTGGCGTTTTTTGTTTTTCGAAAAATCATCATTACTCCCTTATTTCAAGGATTATTTAAGAAATACAGAAAATTTTAGCATTTGCTTTCGGTTCTCTAAAACATTTAAATTTACTATTATCTTCAATTTAATTAAATAACAAAATGGCAATCCATCAAAAAATTCAAAACAAGATATTTTGAAAATCACTCGATCGAATTTTGAAAATAAAATATTTACTAAATCAGAGAACAATAAAACACCAATTAGTTCTACCATTGTATATTTAATTGATTTTTTTTTAATGTAATTAAAGGGTGTAATCACTCGCTAACTACTGAATAAATAAAAATAACTCACTTTTTGGCTTTGGAAGCTGCTACGGAATTTCAATCACGTTTTGCATCTTCCTCAAATATTTTTTTTTTTCCAATTTTGTTTATAATCAAAATACTCCATTTACACCTCATGAACAATCTGCAAATACACAAATAAATAGAAATAACGTTATGTTACATGAAACAAAAGCATTAAAAAAATAAGTATTTTTGTGATCTGAATTTGTTGCACAAGTTACTTGCATGATTTCAAAGTAATAAAACTATTTCAATGTGTAACAAATATATAAATGAATAAAATCGAAACAAATAATTGAAGCTCTTTTATTCACATAAATCATTCTCATTTCAACTATATAAAGTAGAATTTAATTCTTAAGTGGAATAAAGTAATTCTATTCCACTCTTTTAGAAGAATGGAAAGTAGTGTTTACTTACTAATAAAAATCCTTGCTTGTTTTGTCAAATTTGATTCAATTTCCGTTGATATTATTACTGCCGACATTTTCAGAAGACATTGTGTCGACAGTTTTTAATGAATTTGCAGGAAGTATATAGCTGCTATAATTGAGGATCACCATCTACCGTGCCGTTTAATGGGCGTTATATCAGCGATATTATTGAAGTGCGCCTTAAGCAGTAGTCACTGTAAATTTCCGCAACTTTTGAAGACACTTTTGACAATGAATTAATTTCAACAGCCTGTAGAGTTCATCGCAAAAAGAATAAATTGTGTGACAACATCTCCGCATCAATGATAGACAATTCTTCCTCAATTATGGCAAACTTATGAGAAATTGAAACAATTAAATATGATCTTGTATCTTGTACATCAATTTTCAATTTCTATAAACATCTGCGATGCCCATTGTTAGTACAATCTAAAATAATTCAAAATTTATACCGGATATTATATAAAAATGAGAGTTATACCTTAATCATCAAATATTGTCCGTTAGGAGCTGCCTTCAGAAAAATTTCGATTGATTTTTTCGATTTGTATCCTTTATACTCTTCAAATAAAATGTCAGCTTGCCATACTTTGGAAAATTTATACTTTTGTTCACTTTTTTAGTAGTTTCGTCCACATTGACTTTTTCTTGATATTCGAGAACTTCTTCATTTACTGTCCTTACTCTCTGTTGTCCTTTCCAATAATTCCTGCAGGAATAGAATCAAATCACTATTTTTAATCAACCAATTCAAGTTTCTAGGTTTTACTATTACAACTGAATTTGTGAACACAAAGATTACACGAGAAAATCTGTTTACTATTTAATTCAATTCATACAAAATATTATTCAATAATAACTAACCTAACCTAAGTTTCAATCTGTTCGTCTTATTTGGTTATTCTTTTATATTAAGGATTGGTTAAACTTTACTTACAGTTTTTTCCATTAAATAGAAGCCTATATTCTTGAATATCATGCAAAACCAAGCAATACATTTATTCTTTCTTCATACGATTTAAATCATGTATGGACTTTAACAGTTATTGGTATTGCCTTTGAACGTTCTTCAAAGCTCCAGTAGCACCGTGTATCTACACAAAAACATCTCTTATGAAATTGATTTGACAAAAATGTCAATAGAACAGTGCAATGTATGAGAACATGCATAAAAATTATTAAGACCCATACTTGCAAGAATTTAATGTAACTTACAGCCACATATTTACACTTGTAAAATCAAAAAATTTGAATAATACACATTATTTCAACTTTGAATTTACTTAATCTCAACACATTTTTCGTCATATTGTAATATTTTCTTACAAAACTAAACTAGTACATAAAACTTCCTCATCATCAAGCGTTTATTTTGTTAACGACTTAACCTAGCAAATGAATTATTGAAATTTCGGCTACTCACAGCAAAAACTTGTGCGAACTTAATAAAAGTTTAGCTTGAACATTTAAAAACTTTACACAAATTTCTATTTCGTATTTAAATTGGCGGTTTATAATTATTTTAATTAATTTCCATAAGGTTCAAAATCGCATTAAATAGATCATTGAGTAGACCCCAGATAGACAGACAACTAGCATCAAAAAGTTGAAGCAAAAATTAGTGTCACTAGCGGATGGAAATATAACTAAAATGCACTAGTAGCGGATGGAAATATAACTAAATTTCGTTCACTTTAATGGAAAGTAGTTGCCATATCTCTACTGTCATGTTTATCTATGGGCACAATAAATAATATAAAATTCTGTTTTTTAATGACAGTTATTTGCATGTAGCTGCGATTTATTAAATGAAATATTAATATTGAACTTTGACAGCTGCGATAACGAAGTTATAAGGTTAGTTAATTTATAGCTTAAATTGATATTTAATAAATCTGGTTTTTAGCACAAAATTGACAGAAATGAAGGACTTACAGAAATTATGAAGAAAGCCAGATGGTGTTAATATTGTAGGCTAAGCCCTCAGATCTAAAGGTTCAGATCAGACGATGAAGCTTCCAGCGATGTATGTACCAATTTTTCATTATGTCCAAGTATTTATTCACTAATTACAGGTGGATCCACACAAAACGAAACTAGGTGGATGATGGATATGGCAGCTTTAAAAAGCGGCAAACTTAAAAAAGTTGATGATGCGTACGACACAGGAAGCGGCACACAATTTTCAGTAGAAACCAATAAGAGACGAAAACGAAGAAATGGTGAGATACATTAAAGAACAATTATGTAGACGAGAAGCCAATGAAGCTACAGACAACGAAACTGGACCGGGCATCAAAGAATCAAAATCTAAATATTGTACACCTGAAGAAGCCGCCTTGCAGGTAATTCCAAAACTTTTAAGGGAATCTTCTACGCAGGGGTCTGAAGAAATTTTGTCTAATCAAATGTTAAGCGGTACTCCGGAAATAGATTACAACTGAATTTGTGAACACAAAGATTACACGAGAAAATCTGTTTA
Organism: Dromius quadrimaculatus; assembly: GCA_963989225.1. Classification (NCBI taxonomy): domain Eukaryota; kingdom Metazoa; phylum Arthropoda; class Insecta; order Coleoptera; family Carabidae; genus Dromius; species Dromius quadrimaculatus. The sequence goes on from OZ022331.1 coordinate 27,464, forward strand.
CTATTTAATTCAATTCATGCACAATATTATTCAATAATAACTAACCTAACCTGAGTTTCAATCTGTTCGTCTTATTTGGTTATTCTTTTATATTAAAGAATGGTTCAACTTTACTTACAATTTTTTTCGTTGAATAGAGGCCTATATTCTTGATTATCATGCATCCCGAGCAATACATTTATTCTTTCTTCAATGGATTTAAAGTTAGTTCTTCTGGCTAGAGATATTGGTATTGCCTTCGAACGTTCTTCAAAGATCCATTAGCACCGTGTATCTACACAAAAACATATCTTATTTAAGTGGTTTGACAAAGGTATCAATAGAACAGTGCAATGCATGAAAACATGCATATCAGTTATTAAGATCCATGCTTGCAAGATGTTATGTAATTACAGCTACATATTTACAATTGTAAAATCAAAAAATTTAAATAATACACATTATTTCAACTTTAAATGTACCTAATCTCAACACATTTTTCTTCATATTGCAATATTTTCTTACAAAACTACAACATAAAACTTCCTCATCATCAAATGTCAAGTATGTTTGTTAACGACTTAACCTAGCAAATGAATTATTGAAATTTCGGCTACTCACAACAAAAAAATGTGCAAACTTGCTTGAACATTTAAAAACTTACACAAATTTCTATTTCGTATTTAAATTGGCGGTTTATAATTATTTTGATTAATTTCCATAAGGTTCAAAATAGCATGAAATAGATCATTGGGTAGACCCCAGATAGACAGGAAACTAACATCGAAAAGTTGAAGCAAAAATTAGTGTTCCTGTCGGATGGAAATATAACTAAAATGCACAGTTAGCGGATGGAAATGTAACTAAATTTCGTTCACTTTAATGGAAAGTAGTTGCCATGTCTCTACTATCATATTTATCTATGGGCACAATAAATAATATCAAATTCTGTTTTTTAATGACAGTTTTTTGCATGTAGCTGCGATTTATCAATTGAAATATTAATATTGAACTTTGACAGCTGCGATAACGAAGATATAAGGTTAGTTAATTTATAGCTTAAATTGATATTTAATAAATCTAGTTTTTAGCACAAAATTGGAAGAAATGAAGGACTTACAGATATTACGAAGAAGGGCTGATGGTGTTAGTATTGTAGGCTTAGCCCTGGAATCTAAAGGTTTGGACGATGAAGCTTCCAGCGATGTATGTACCAATTTTTTATCATATCAAAGTATTTATTCAGTAAATACAGAAGGATCCATACAAAACGAAACTAGATGGAAGATGGATATGGCAGCTTCAAAAACCGGCGAACTCAAAAAAGTTGATGATGCGTACGACACAGGGAGCGGTACACAATTTTCAGTAGAAACCGTCAATTTTGTGCAGCATAAAAAATGTGAGATTTTTTTTATATAAACTGCTTTTAGTAATATAATTTTTTTTAGTTAATAGTCAATAATGCTAGCTTGAATTATAAAGTACTTACAAGAAACTTCAAGGATTAGCAGACATCAATAACGTGACAATGAACTTATTTGTCAATTTTAATACGAATGCACAAAGAAAATCGCTTTTGACGTTAGCGTTAACGTTTCATTAGCGGTGGCTTGCAAAAACTCTCTAATATTGATTACGGAGATCGACGAAAAAAGAAATTCAAATTGGTAGAAGAAAAACCGTAAAAAACTGCAAAACCTGAAGAAAAATAGGGAAAAAGGAAAGCGAGCCACTGATTAATACCATTACGATAAAGCGTTCCCGAAATGACTATTCAATTACTAAAGTGATATCTGTTGAATTTATTGGTCATTCTAAAAGCGTCATTCTAATACGATCAAATGACAAAAGATTGAGTGATTATTTTACCATTTGACATTGATATAATTTCAAGCAAATAGTAATTAAGGTATCAAGGGTGTTAAAAGGATAATAATGCCTGAGGTCAACAGTGTACTTTCCGAGGGCCTCTGGCCCGAGGTGTGTACGTTGACCGTAGGCATTGTCTTTTCAACTCCCGTGGTGCCTTCAATGTTTAATGTCCAACTTTGTTCTACTTCAATCAAAATTTTTAGCAATGTATGCCCTGTCATTGTGATTTCTGTCAGAGAAATTACTCTAGTTACTTGCTGTAACTAGGAAACTTGTTTGTTATTTTTCAAAACAACATAATGCCCTCGGATATTATTTGTTACGTAATTATCCTGAAATCAGTGTTATTATGACAACAATAATGAACTAATCAGACATTAAATCAATCAAAAAGCCAAATTAAATGCTTACAAATAAATTATTTTGTAACTAAAATAGTTATATTTTATAGAAAAATATCAACACTGTGAAATTAGAATGCAATACATGAATCGGTCACCCATCCACGCGCAGGTTGCTTGACTTCAGTTATCGCTTATGCATACAATGAACCAATGCGCCACAGTATGCAAGTTTCGCACAGGCTTATTTTCGAAAAATTAATTACCAAGCGGTCACTCATCCAAGTTCCGGCCACTCAAAGTGTTGCTTGACTTTATTGATCGCATTAGAAATAATAAAAACAATGTGCCACTAGGAACAAGCTTCACAAAGACTTTATTTTTCAATGACTAATTTGTCTTCGGTCACCCATCCAAGAACCGACCACGCAATGTGTTGCTTGACTTTTTTGATTGCATAAGATTTAAGCTGTATTCTTTCGTTCACGGAGTACTGATCTATCTTATCTGGATCACTATGTGCTTGTTCTTTCGTTTACGGATTAGTCACTCCCACTCCAAATTCCAACTACTCCAGATCACCAACAACTACTCTAACGAAAAGCTAGAGGAGTTCATGTGGTTCATATATATTTAAAAAACGGCGGAATTCGTAACATTTGGATCATAAGAAATAAAATAAATTGCCTTGAGGTAACTTTAGTTGGACAAAATGGAAAATTTTGTGATAATTCATCCTGAAATTAAATTATAATTATTAAACAGATGAAAAAAACTACATGTATTTGTGTTTTATATATTTAAAAGATGCTTTCTATTAAAATTTTTCGAATATTCATGATTAAACGAAATTAAAACAAATCTTAGGTCAATGATCACAGACAAAAGCACACTTTTAACAAATGTTTGGCATTCTTTCGACTACAACAGATCATATGATCTCGACGCCATTTTCAACTGATCTTTAGATTCAGTTGGATCAGTAATCCGTTAACGAAAGAATACAGCTATAATAAAAACAATCAGCTATGGAGAACAAGCTTCACACTTGGCTTATTTTTTGACACAACGAAATCATTTAAGTAAAAAAAGGGAAATATTGCAGCCGGAAAAATTGTAACGGGTTGAATTTAAATTTGAGTAATAATAAGGTATAGCAACCGTATTACAATTATATTAAAAAAGGAATGTATTATAATAAAAAAAAATATAATTTTGGTATAGTAGCCGTGCTATAAATTAAAAATTGTTCAACTGTCATTCATTTCTGCCTTTATAATATTTTAATTAAATCAAAATATATTGTTTTAATCTTAAAATCATACGGAATCATTAATACACGTTCTTTATCCGTGAAAATTGAAAATACTTCGAATTCTATAGTTAACTTTATTATTATTAATCTTAAAATATAGAAAACAATACTAATATATAAAATACTAAATAATTAGGCACAAATAATTATTTAAAAATAAAATACATAATATTAAAATACGTAAACAAGATTTTAATTTCACTATTAATTTTTATTAAGGTTTATTTGAATGTTTGTGTCGTTTATTACGTTTTTTGTTATTGCAACAGTTTAAAACAAATGCAAAACATGTTATAAAGAAGAAAATTAGATAAAAAGCAAGTAGAGAGAAGGCTGGATGTCCAAAGTAATCAATTTTTTGTTGATCGTATAAAAAACCAAAATTTGACATAATTTGAGTACCATTTGGTGGTGGGCAAGGTAATTGTACAATAATATCTTGATGTTGCACCTAAAATTTAATATATATAACATAACATAAAATTGGATGTAATAGTAGCATAACATACCTGTTTATTTCGACACAATGTAGTAACAACACCAGCACTAATCGCCTCTGTCGTGTATTCTCTTCTAATTAACAAAGGCTTTAACCAGGCTTGTGGACTCACATATCTAAGCCAGAGGGCCCCAATAGGTAAATCTTTAATTGATAAGAGAGTCCCGCTTGAAAGGGCCCCCGACCAAAGTGCCAAACCTGCTAAAATGGCTGGTACGAAATCGCAAGGTAACAAGTACGTAAATGCAGTTAATAAAGATTGCAGACTTACTAAATAAAGCAGCATATAACCTGAAATAAGAACATATATATTAATTTATTGTATGGAAGCATGCTGCATTTATGCGATAAGATATGATCAATCGATCAATCACGTGTTTTTACTCTTTTTTTTAAATGTGGCACATACAAAATATACTGTGTGATTCGGTAAATCGCCAACCACTAGTTCCCATGAATTAGTTGAAAATACATTGGAAAAATATAAAGCGACTTTAGCCAGATAGAGTCAAGTATTTTTACGCTTTCGATTATTATCTTACTCAAAAAATTTTATCTCGTGTAATATTATTTCTACGATATATTTTTCGTTAAAATTATTTACTTACCAATATAAATATAGAAGCCGTTGTAATTACTGGGTCCTTGCATATACAGTCCACTCATTGAATAACAAGGTACCAGAAATACTAGCCAAATAAATAATGATGGAAATAAATTTAATATATTCTAAAACAAATAAACGCTAGTAAATATAATAATTTAATGCAAAAGATGACTGGGATTATATTTTTAGTACTAATAATTGAAAAATTTCATTCTATATTTTATATAATCTTACTTTTAAAAATATGTACGTCAATCTTCCATATAGGCCATCCTGGATGTCTCTTTCTACAGTATTTCTATTATTCTGAATTTCGCTTAAAGTTAAAGAAATTAAAATTGGCCAGCAAACTACTGACATTACTGAAAAATGGTAGCCTATTCTATCATTTAATGTTAATTGAGGATCTGTATTGGGTACATCCCAAAAAATTGCTCCGGTTATAAGAGATATCGTAGCGGATAAAATGAACAAAAGAATCCATCGAATGAAGGTATTTGGTTGAGTATAAAACATTGATTTCCTAAAGATAAAAAATAATTATAACGTTGATGTGATAAGTGATGTAAGTCTAGAAAATTACGTAAAAAGAACGATGGCTTGTTTGCAAATATTTGTATTTCTTGCTATAAGCGGAAGTGCGGTGGGAGGTCCTGGATCACTAAACGGTTCTTGTTTTCGCCGAAAGACATCCGCAAGTTGTTCTATTCGTTGTGAAGATTCTAACATTGCTTCGGCAGAAAGATCATCTAACGTTACTAAATCCACTGCAAGATAATCCAACTATTAAGTACTTGAATAATTCTCAAACAATTATTATTTATTCTTACTTACAGTAATAGTCTGATGGATTTTTAAATGAAGGGCACGGATATTCTACCATTGAAAAATAACTCAACATGTCTCGTCTTTTACCACTGTACATAGTACGTCCTGCCGAAATTAATAATACTCTAGATAGCATCGTGAATATTTCATAGGTTGGAGGATGCAAAGTCAAAATTACTATCCTTCCTGTAAAATGAAAATGAATATGAATGAAAATGAATACATCATGTTTGTTAGTAGTAATTTACCTAAAGTGTTTCCTGATCCTCCCGTTGCCCACTGCCGAAGATACTCAACTAGAAAAAAAGTGTCAAAAATATCCATCCCTCTTGTAGGTTGATCCAACACTACAATATCTGTGTCTAATAGAAGATGGCAAGCAACATTTAGTCGCCTTTTTTCCGAAGTAGTGAGATTTGAAACTTTTGTGTTTCTAACTTGTTCTAAACCTAAATCTTCTATTAATACATTAATCTAAAAACAAAAAATTATTATAATTTTGGTTTCACTGTAATTTAATTTATACAAATTTATTCTTTTTTCACTAATTCATCAAATAATAAGCTAGGGAAAAAATAAATTTATTTGATGGATGTGTAAACATTCATTCTTACTCTGTCAATGGCATCTATTTTCAAATGGTCTAACTTTTCGGTAGGTTTTTTAAGATCATAATGAAATCTTAGCGATTGTTGTGTAGTCATTTCTTTACACAAATGTGAATTATTTTGTGCGTATGCAACTCTTGGCTTCAAAATACTTTTACTTATACTTTGTCCATTTAATATAATATCGCCTCCCACAGGATTCCTTAGTCCAGCTATCACATCAAGAAGCCCTGTTCCTTCAGCTTCTAAAAAATATAATATCTTAAAACTATTATATTGAGAAATAATCACTTGTTATTTCACAAAATATTTAGAAAAAACTGAAATTCGTTAGAAAAACAAATTAGACTCTTACATATTAAGAAAATTTTTTTTAAATTCAGTTTGAAAACTTGGAAGAAAATAGCTCCACAAAAAGTTAGAAACATGAGCGAGCGACTTACATACATAATTTAATTAGTGAAGATTATTTTTGTCATCTAAGATCTCTGTCCGAAATTTATAAGCAAAAAAATTCAAAAACACACTTAGGTTTAGTTGCACAGACTGTACAACCGGGTCTTAAATTTTTCTTTGAAGAGCTAAAAATGTGAGCTTAATATAACTTTCAACAAAGTCTTGATAGGTATACATTGTTTTTGAGGATTTTTTTAGGTATAAAGAATTGAGAGATGGGTACATAGAATTAAAAAATGACCAAAATAATTTACCTGAAGTAGCCATTACCGCCAAAACTTCTCCACCCCGAATTTCGAAAGAAATATTTTGTAATAATAACATTCTTTGATTTTTCGGAGATGTAATTTCTAGCGAACGTACCTTGAAAATAATTCTATGAATAATAATGTAATATTTTTTTATAATATAATGCACCCAGAGTATCCTTTTGATGAATTGTTCTTATTATCATTTCCCTGCTAAGAGAAATAATAATAATTGTGGATTATGGTTGATGTTTTTTTAATTTTAAAATCATCTTTCAAGTTGACATTTGAAAAAAATTGTATTATTTATAAAGGATAAAATTTGTTAGTGGAGTCAATGAAATAGTTTCAATAATTTCTTTCTATTTTAAACATTTAAATAAAATTCAGTAATGAGATACTTCGGTGCACTTGGTACAAAAAAGTATTGCATGCAACACGGATCCTAAACAACTATCATTATTGAAAAGGGTGAAGTTGGCTGAATGAGACTATGCCGCGGGCTTCATCCTCGGCTTTGTCAAGTGCAACCAGCTTCACCCTATGCAATAATGACGGTTGTTTGATTTATTTATTTTAAATATTGGAGATACCTGCAAATGTGGATAGACAAAAGTTGGTCCAGCTTCTTGCTCATGGATATAATCTCCTCGAATTACAGAGTTACCTCTTCTCGAATGCATCATTGATATATCGCTTCCAGCTTTGGAATGAGGTCGAGGGACAGGATGACCTAAAACACTGAGAACCAAAAGAATTAGCATGTGTACGAATTTTTGATTTCAATTTTCAATTATATTCATATAATGCAGCGTAATAATATTTATTAATAAATAAGATGAAGGTTACTTGAATTTCCCCATTAGAATAAGTGCTAATATCTCGATCAAATAAGTGTACCTATGGTGATCTAAATGTTCAGGTACTCCATGCTGGAATTCAGCAACAGAATTTCTTCGATGATGATGTCCAACTCCTGCAGGTGGGCCAGGATGTCTAAAGCCTTCAGAAGCTAATAAATTAGCCTCGGAAATACTTTTGTGTCTCCAGGATGTCGTAGGTCGCATCCCAGGAAGTGGATGACCTCCTACTGGAGGTACCATTGTCTAAAATATTAATAAATACTTTCAAAATTGGTCACGATTATTTGATAACATAAAAGTGTGCAAAATGATTATTTGACGGCATATTTTTTCCCATTTCTTTTGAAGTGAAATAATGGAATATGTTTAACATAAAATCAGAGTTCAATGCATAAAATTTTGTGTATGAAACGGTGCATTTTTCTTTGCAGCATTAAAATGCAAAACAAAATGCACCATTTAATGCAAGATAGATTGCATAATCTCGTTACCCTCTGGTCACCCAGTAAGCTGGTATTGAAGCGGAAATACACATTGTTAATGCTTCCTGTTTTTTAAAATCAACCCCGCCCAATACAATCGGAAATAAAATAATTACAAGCTTCACTAACCTAAATAACTTTTAAAATTATATGATAATCATATTGAATCATTTAAATTTAAGCTAAATTTCAATACCTGTCCGCTCTTTAAAAATAATAATTAAAAGTCTTCAATATTTCATTACTTACCCCCATATGACCTGACTGATGATACGAGCTATGTACATTTTGCATTCGAAAATCAGGATCTGATCTATACTTCCGGTTTTGTTTGTATTGTTGAGTTGTCTCGTTATCGGAACTGTCATAACCAGAAGAACCATCCCGTAATCCTCTTTGTATCGTTTTATGACCTCTGGAATAAAAATACTAAATACTAATATATTTTGTACTACAATAGTATATTGTGCAACAAGTGCGGCAAGTTGTCGATTATCCACGAGAGCGAAGTTGAGCACACGAACGATGTGACTTGGCGCATGTAAAAAGAAAAGCGTCATTTACCGCCCGAAAAAATATGCGCAAAATCAAGAGACATGGAAGTGTCTCTGGCCAAGTACAAATCAATAAAAATAGAACAATAATACTTATCCTGTATGACTAATAAAAAAAAAAAAATAGAATTATTTTTACCTCATATTTGGACGATTCATTGTGGGCTTATGAAAATGTTGGGGTGTTGTAGACCGATTTGATCCGTTGTGATTCGGTGGGAACACTCTGGGTAATCCAAATTTTAGATACGTATACATGTTGGAACCCAAAGCTGATCTAAAAAAAAATGTAATGTTAATATCTCTTCTACTAAAATAATTCCATTTTGTAACTCATTGATAAGCTAAAAATTTGAATTTTTAGTTGAAATGAGATTTTATCGAATCCTTGTCCACTGGTAAACCAAAAATCAGTTCTTAAGGTTGTTGAGAAGGAAATCAAAGTATATGAGAATTTATTTAAATTTTTACAGTATATTATTTGTTTAGTGAAGAATATTCTGGCAAAATTTGAACTCAATCTTGTTTCTAGTTATCGAGATAAAAAATGTCAAAGTTGCTGTTCGGTGACATGTTATTACATTGCGTTAATGCACGCGACGTGTTTCACATTCATTTATGCGTCATTATCTCGACTACCTGAAATGACAACATTACAAAAAATCGTCAAAATATCTACGAAAGTCTCATAAACATGTGTACCAAGTTTCAAAAAAGTCTTGTTTCTAGTTTCAGAGAAAATTGAATTATCACTCAAAAAAATTGTACAAAAGCTACTAAAATTTAGCAAGTTATCATACGCTTGGCAACGTCGCCGCATGAGAGGAAATGGGAAGAGTGTGTGTGATTAGAATAGACCAGATTTTTTATCATTTCCCCGACTTGACGGTACACTGATTAAGTAACCCATTTATTCTTCCATCGATATTATTTTTTGATATAGATTTATCATCAATAAGTTTGTTTGGTTATGAAACGCAGTACCACTACTAAACGTCAGATGTCAAAAATATTTCCGAAAGTCTACAGCGTTGCGAACTATACATATCATATTGTAGCTTTGTTAAAATATGAAAAAATAATATTTTAACGGACGGAAGCTCTTTAAAAGAATAGAATTAGGAACCAAGTTATTCAAAATCATGTATTTTCAATCGAAAACAAACATTTCCATTAGTTTTAATCATTGAAATTTTGTTTATCTGAAATTGGCAATGAATGTTTATCCTATGTATTTAGCATAGAGCAGGGTTCCCACCACAGCTTGCCCCCACTCTCTTCTTAACAACCTTAACTGATTTCAATGAAATTTTTCATGAGCTACTAACTACAAAAATAATAAAAAAAGATGAAATGTGTCAAATAGATGCATTATAGAACCTTCTACGAACAGCTAGTACTGAATTATTTCTTTTTTTTGTTAGTATTACTCACGTATATATTTCAAAAAATTATTTTTAGAATTTCTAGTTTACAAATTAATATTTTACAATTATTTTAATATACGCCTGATTAATAAACAAACTTTACTCATGGACATTTATGAATTATGGGCTACACAGTACACTTCAAAAGTTGAAAAAAATAAAATTTCAAATTAATGCTTCTAGGTGACATAATTGAGCAATTTGTTCCAAAATGGCTACATCACTTGCCTGTCTATGAAGCATCTTATCTACGCTTAGTATAATGCTGCTATCTTCATGGTTCCTTTTTTATAAGTTGGTCCAGGAGAACTTTATTTAGATTTTTTAACCTAATTAGCTGTCACTTTATAATGTTTATTTTAGTTATTTTATGAATACTCTATGTAGAACATTTAAAACAAACGGCAGAATAAATTCTAGTTGGCTCATAAAATCTAACATTGTTTGTCACAGTTGCTCGAGACGTATTTGGAGTCACAAGTCACACTTATTCAATATTAAAAGATTTTTGTAATAATATACAAAAATTCAAAGAAGGAAGTGGAATATTTCTTCTTAATTATTATGCTGCACAAACAATATTCGTAGCATATCTAAAACAATGTCTTATTCTTAAAACTCACTTTGGTCCGTATCTTGGATGCGTGAGAATTGATTGAACTGTAGTGTCCCTAAGTTGGAAGTTTCCATAGGGCAAAGGACTTTTATCAGTTGACCCTAGAGCAGAATCCGTGAAATCTGAATTCAAATTTTGCCTGAAACAAGAAAATATTACTCAAACAATTTTCATATTGTTGATCAAATGCACTTTATAATGAATTGAATTATTTGTTATGGACCATTATTAAAAAGTTATTATCGGATATTTAAATATTGGTGATAAAGTAGCTGTTATTAATATATGTGAATTTGCTAATTATTTGAATTATTTTTTGCACGATCTTTCACCCATTTATAATATTATTGTGTTTGACGAGTAACTGAACAATTTTACAATTAAACAAACATCAGAAAAGAAAGTAAATTGGAATGTAAGACGGAATGTAATATTTTACAAATTCGAATTAAAACCGCAATCACTGACTTATAATATAGATTTTCAAAACTTTCATTTCGTTATAAAGTGAAAGAAAAAGTTTTCAAAATACATAGTATGTAAAGTTTTCATTAATTCTTTACGAATTATTATTTGTTACAGACGATTATTTTAAACTGTATGACATTATTGGAAAAGAGACTTTGAGAATTACTTCAAATTCCAATAATTATTATTTATACTTTATTCACGTACATGCAAAGTAGATGATTACTATGCAGCCCACATAACGTAGAAGATATGCGTCTATTTCTTTCAAACAATTTGTATGGCAGCCGTTTTTGTTTAAATATTTTGAATCGCGATAATTGTTAAATTGATTTTGTTAGAGTAGACAAAAAGTACCAAGTACCGTAGCACACTGTTGTGATATTACCTATAATCGTCGATTTTACTTGACAAAACAATTAATAAAAATGTAGCCTAGAAATAGATAATAACAGACGGTGTGAATTTATTTTGTTATTTAACATCATATACAACGACAGTAAATAGAAGAATTTTACAATCTGTTTTATATGATAAGGAAGATTAACTGTACAATCTTGTACATAAAACCACTAAAATCAGTAGCTATCGTCAGCTGTTTAATGGAGAATACAAGCATTTGTTTAAGAATTTAAGCCTATAACTGCACAGCAAGATCGTAGAAGATGATGTTTTTTTCCTATACCTGCTATTACCGCTATATAAAACTGTCTGTTTTGAACAGATTGTGCATATTATTTGTTTTTCAAGAAAGAGGAATATTTACGGTTGGTTTATTTATTTTATTCAATTTTGACGTTTTAAAGCTACATTATTAAATCCATAGCAACAGTCATAAGTAAATCTTTATTCACTAGTGATTTAAAATGAATTATCAGTGAATTAAAAAATTTTAAATCACTGTTGGAATTTCGTTTTCATAAAAAGATTTCGATTTCTGAGGAATATTTTTCCAACTGCTGCGGTTGCTTCGTTCAAAATGGTATCGGGGACGAGAACTTTGTTTCAATCACTTTCTTCCATCATTTCAGTCTTCAGACAATACTTTTCACAATTATAACGCTTCAATTCAAAATTCACAAAACTGACCGTTTACTCACAGTCACACTCCCGAATGTTTGAAAAACAAACACTCGTCGCGATATCAACGAAGCCCCCTTGCAACTGCAATTTAATTTTTTTGAATTTTGTTCCTCAGTTTCATGTTCCAGAAATTTACGCAAAATTAAATAAAATTATGTATACAAACACGTGAATTAAACCTCTTTATTTGCTCGAAGATTTAAACCACTCGCGCTAAATGCGCTCATGTTTTTAAACTTTCTTCTCGCAAGTAAACAGTGGTTTAATTCACTTGTTGTATAAATAACTATTAATACTCATCAAATCTGAAATATTCCCATTTTTTTCTATTCTTTATTCATTGAAATCATTTTTCAATAAATATATAAATGATGAACAAGAAAATATGTAACCACCATAAGCACGATTTTACAGTGACCGCTATAAGCACGCCACCAAGGATTGCATGGTAGAATACATCAGAATGGAAATGGAATGATGTATTAATCTATAAATTTGATGTTTTGATCTAATTGAATGATAATTTTGTTACCTATAAATACTCCACGCATGTAGATCCTCACTTGCAGCCCCGGAAACCAATTGTGCTCTACTATCAGGATTTGAAGGCACTGAATACTTCCGTTCCATTTCGTATACTGGATGATGTGGTGTCCCTGATGGGGCTCCACCTCCACCGCCGGCCCCAATTGAGGCGCTGCGGCTATGGACCATCACCAGGACTCTAAAAAAAAAAATGAGATTCTAGAAGCTTATACAGTGGAAAATTTCAAGTATGGATAATAATTGTCATAAACTATTTGAAATTGTGTTTGAAGGATAATAACAAACTATAGGATGTTCAAACAACACAAGAAATAGCACTTACAGCATTCAAATATGCAAAAAAAATATGTCTTACCGATTGCATTTTTTCATAATCGCTACTTCCATAACATGATAATAGTTTTCATGCTTTAATCTGATTGGAAGATATAAATGGTGTCTATAAGATGGAGAAACTTGACGCAAAATGAGTTGTTTTATTATACAAGAGATTGACCAAATCACCTCACGCGATACCGGCCGAAATCATGCAATTTAACATCACGCCTCACGCGAATTCTTTCTTTGGAATTTTGTGAATTTTAACGCCGTCTCCAACGGACCAACAACATTTCATAATGTGAAGAAAAAAATCAACTTTTAAAAAGTAATCAAAAATTTATTCCAAAGTCAAGGCTTGGTAGTTTAAATGTACAGAATTAGCTCGCTTTTCTCCCATAAAATTTTCTACCTCAAATAGTTTTTGAGAAATAAGATAGACAGGTAGCAAATTGATTCCATAAGTGTTCCATATTCTTAATTTTGATAAAACAGTAAAACTATCAATAAATAAACGTCACGAAGAGCAACAGCTTTTTTTCTAGCATGCTGTTATAATTGAAGTACAAATGAAATAACTGGTTGGAAGGTTGTGCTGCTAATATGTTTTTAAATAAATAAATAATAATGTATACGAACTATCTGCTTAAAAGAAGATCATAAATTAATAATTTGACGAATATTGGATTTTTTAAGATATTTGGTAGCTATAACTAAGACAAGTAAAGATCGTCAAGGTCTCCAGGAGCATCGAACCGGCCACGGTCAATGCTTCTTTCTTAACAACAGAGAAACAAACAACTCTGTCATTAAACCATACTAAAACCTTAAATTTCACGAACAAAAAGAAAAAAAAAATGGTTTTGTTTTATTGATAAGTATGGAGGTATATGCCGAAGAAGGGCGGCTTTAATAATTTAAATATTGTAAGTTATATTCTACAACAATTTGGACACAAATCACATTTAATGCAATCGTAATAATTCCTGAGAACAAATGGCAATAAAAATCCTTAAAGAATAAATAATGAGTTTGTTCAATTTTGATCCTAATGCCAAAACAATTAATTTGCTTACTTTTATTTTGAGTAATATACGATCAAATATTCTCAAAATATTTGATAGTATATGACAGTGATAGCTAATATATTTGTGGTGGCAATACTTTGGACTAACTTTATTTGTGTTTTTGTTTTGTGTAAAATTAGACAATTGATAAAGATTTGGTTATTATTCATACAACATTATCAATTTCGATGTATTTTCTTAATTCCATATTTTTTATAATAATTTTTCACAAACACAAAAAATTTATGATTTTATTAACATTGATACATAACACAATGACAGCTGCTTAAACCATAATAAGAATGAAGTAATTCACACAAGGCAGCAAATACGAACTCACTCTAAAGTCACTAGATATAATCAAAATTTGATGAAAATGGCGTCGATGAATTAGAACATGTTCTATTATAACTATTTTGTTGCTTTATACGGTTGAATATAATTGAACAAGAAGATTTTGTGAAACTGTGTAAAGCGGGCATTAGTTTAAATATTGTTACTCAATCAAGAACTGAATTGTCACTTAACGTTTGACATTATACCAGCCTCATTCTCATGAAATACATAAAAATATTGAACATCTGCACACAATGTAGATTGTATCACTATTGAAAGTATTTCACTTTGAAATTTATCTTCTACTAGAGTAACAGAAAAACTGTAATAATTATGCCAGGTTGTTTTGAGTAATTTTATTATTCCAATCCTTTTTCACGTTTAATTGACATTATTTGAAACAAAGTCGATCAATTTTATTTCTTGAGAACCATCTTCAGCATTTTAATTGCAATTAGATTAGGGTAATTAAAAACTTAGTGAGAATCAAATTACTCAAAAAATTAAAAACATAATACGAAATTTCCGTGAATATCAATTGAAAATGTAAGTATCTAGGACAAATTTTTCTTTCTATTATGGTACTATTGAAATTTATTAATAAAACATGAATGAAAATTTATATAAATTTCTCAATTAACATAAAAACAAGTAATAAATCAGAAAAAATTCTAAAATACCGTTAATTTCTTGAAGTTGGTCACCATTTTAGTTTGAGAATTATATACAAGTAATGACAAAGTTTAAAAAGTGAACCATGAGAATTTTGAAGGAATTCAGAAGACATACTACACGTGTAGAATATAACCCTAAATGTTTTTTGGATACAGGTCATCAAAATTATAAATTATAAAATTCAGAATAATCCTTATATATAATATTGTTTCAATATTACATAAATTCGATTATACCATTATGATTTTGTTTTGTAGCTCCACGCAAGCATATAATACACTTGTATTATTTATTTTTGCTTAAATTTAATGATTTACGGTGACTTTTCTTATCAATGTTTGGAAAAAGTTGGCTGTAAAAATTAAAATTACTTTCTGATAACGTAAATGCATACCTATGCACACGTTAATAATTGAGTTTTAAATAAAAAATAATTAGCTACATAATTGAAGACAATTTGAATTTCTATTGAATTTATTTTTACCTTCATGATCATTCATGGAATGTATAAAAGAATTTAAGCCAATATTTTTGCTAGTCGACAAAAGAAAAGTATCGTTTTTGAAGATTTTGTTCAAGTTTTACTGGAAAAAATTTCGATTGAAATTCAATTCATTATAAAATAATGTACAATTGATTTTTGAAAATTGTTATTAGTTTTGTCTAAAGGCAACAATCTTTACCTTTTGTTATTTTATACAGTTATACAATCATCTGTTTGATATTTTCCTCCATATTTGCTAATATAAAATCGTACAAACAATACTGTAATTTATTATAAATTAATGTTCATTCCAATTATTAAATAACGGTGAATTTCACAAAATTGTTTCTTCAACAACTTCATTACACTTAAATTTTTTGAAGAAAAATAAATAAAGCATTTATTTTACATCGAATTCACAAAAATTAATTGAATAAGGTCCAGTATTTCAGTGTTTGGATTAGGAAAACTGTGGATTAATTTTCATAGCAACGATTGTAAAAACAATTGTTACTATAGTAATTAAGCTTCGTTTAAGTAATCTATAGATTAAACTGAGCCTGAAATACTGGGCCTAAGACTTTAATTTTTTAGGGTTTTTAACTGAAAAACAAACTGTCAGATTACGTGTAGAATTTTTGTGAATAATGTATGGTTAAATCATATTTATAAAATTGTGTTATTGCTACAAATAACGATAATTTATGAAGTATATCTGATCTCTGTGCAGTTTAAAAAGAAAAATGCGACGCGTTCGTATATACACATGTATGTTGGGAGCACTTGATTCCATCAAATTGACAAGTATAAATGATTCGCATATTTTGTAGACTTTGTACTACAATTTATTAAACAATTTGAAGTACTTAAAGTTGTCGGAGAAATTGACAAATGGAATAATGGAAAACAGGCTTTTATAGCCCACATTGGTTGTGTTTAACGTTCTTTCAAAGCAAGTCAAATAATTTTCAGAAAATGGACTAATAAATGGGTACAACGCTGGACGAAATTCAGAAATCATAGACATTTAGATATGATTCAAACATACAAAAATAAACTAAAATTATCAATAAGTTTTGAATGTGTGGACAGCAATATTCATTAGTTATGTTATATAATTAAATATTTATCACAAATTACGGATAGAAATTAAAAATAGATTATTATAATAGAGCAGAAAACTGTTTTGATCATTAAACAATTTCTTGCATCAAGTAGAGAGCAGATGAATTAACTAATAATTAATTTCGCAATTATTTCAATTTTAAAGTGGAAAATATATTTTATCGCAGATCATTATAATTAGTCAATCTGATATCCATTTTTGCCATGAAAATATATGTTTTTAGTAATGTTCAAACCAAAACAGGACTCATGTTGAATATGAGTTATTAAAATCACTTTTAATTTAAATAATTTTCGAAAGTTTCTGCTACACTATGATATATTTTGTAATGGAATCATGTTTATACTTCCGTACAAATTAAAACAGAATTTCACAATACCGCATTTGTCAATATCCTCTACAATTCGTTATTTTTGTTTAATAGTTCATTGTCATTTTGGTGATGACTGAATTGCATATTTAATGACATACCTATCTTTTATAATTTAAGTCAACTTCATGATAATAATTTATTGATACAGAAAACTTTGGAATGTAAAAGCATTTAGGTCAATAACTTGATGTATGTACAAACACACTAATCATGTCGATTTGTCAATGTGTGTTAGCAATGTCGCCACACCCACGAATGAGTCTGTGTAAAGGTAATAATATCCATGTATTTTCATTCATGCAGAAAATATACTATTGTTACAGTTATTTAAATTATCTGATTTGTATCAGTGCCTCTAAAACAGTTTTGGATATGAATTCAATAAATAACATTCTCATTCCGATGAGATAGTCAGTATATATATATATATTTGTATTTTTCGATATAATTATTATAATACTGTTTATTAGGAAAAAATTAAAGTTTGGTGCCACATTCATTCCGATTAAGTACAAAACAAGCATACAAATTTGTATTTCACAATATACCGTTTGTAGTAATTCTTATTCAAAAGTAACTTAACTGTTAAAGTATTAAAAAAAACCTTTTACAGTTATTGAAATTTCTTCATCTCATTTATATTTACTTACTACGTTTATTTCACTTTAATTATATAGGGTGCAACTACAAATATTTTTTGTCTTAAATTCGTCTCTTTTAGTTTACAATAATATATTGATGCAACAATAATTCTCATTACTGAACAAATTATCTTTTAAATAAGAGTCAAAAAGTAAATCAATTTCTGTTTTGTCCTTGTGAAGAACAAGACAGTGATAATCAGTGTAACAACCTTAGACAGCCTTGCTCGATGCGCAAATTTCTACATCCCGGATTCATACCTACCTATGACTCAGAATTATAAAATTACTTTTTCTTACACAAAAAGAGAAAAATGTGTGATTAAAAACTTGTTTTTATCAGTAATAATATCGTAGAATTAAGACTAGCATATGCTCCATAATTCTTATTATGTCATTTAATAACATAATTCGATACAGATAAAACTCATTCGCAAATTAATAGCAGCACTTACATTTTTTTATTGAAATTTCAATTTAATTTTATGCAACTACTATTCTTGATGCATTCTTGCTTCAAAATAAACAGGAAATCAAATCTTTGTACGTACTATTCGAAATATTTTGTTTAATTTTTGATACAGCCTGTATAATATTTCGCAAATTATAAACAATTTATTAGTAAAATTATTATTATTTTACAGTAGTAAACTAAAGAAAAGTTGAGATCGATTGATGAACAAAATTGAGAAAGCAGCTGTCGAAGACTTCGAATGTGGAGTAATGCCTCGAGCTAGAATTAAAACACTTTTCAGAATTTTAAAATTATACACAGGTGACACCATTTTCACTCAAGATGTAAGATTTAGTAAAGGCATAAGTCAAGAAAAATATTTAGATACTATTCCTTTTCATGAAATATTTCTTTGACACTATCAAATATTTTCAGAATATTTATTTAATAGCATAAAAGCGGCAGCTAATATATTTGTGGTGGCAATACTGAGGTCCAACTTGATTTGTGCTTTTATTGATATTAACACATCACACTGACAGCTGCTTGAACCATGATAAGAATGAAGCTAAATGCTAAACGTGATTCACACAAGGTAGCAACTACGAACTCTAAAATCTCTAGATATCACAAAAATTTAATGAAAATGGCCTTGATAAATTAGAACTTCTGTAAAATTCTTTTGCTTTATACAGTTAAATATAGTTGAACAAGAAGATTTTGTAAATTTCCAATTTATAATCGTGTAATACGGGCATTACTTAATAACAATTAGAAATTCAAGAAATTTCAACCAATAAGATATTTGATTGAATTGTTGTTTTCCTCTATTTTTTGTTCATTAAGTCAAGTTCAAGCAACAAAGTGTACATTCTTCAAAAATTGAAACACCGTAATTCCTGTACGTATAGTACTTCCTGTGGAACACCTCGAGAATATTTGTGTATCTTATGGAATTACTGTATTCCTTTGGAATATCTGTATTTCCTATAGAAAACCTCGGGAGAACTTGTATTTCCTGTAGGATAGCTATATTTTCTACAGAGAATAGCTGTGGATTACATGTATACCTATACCCTATACGTATTTCTCGCCAAATACTTGTATTTATTCCCTCGACAACTGCTTTCAAATATGAAAATAAAAACCACCAAAGATCATAATTAAATTCTGCACCAAGTACAAACTATAGATCAAATAATGTTACCATTAAGAATAAACAATTTGATATAAAATTCGAAGCATTATTTTGTACGAATGTACATAAAATTGTAGAAATTTCAATGCATGGTAAACACACCAATCTTTTCCTGGTAAAAAATAATTTGAATACGCTACGAACACAACTAAGAATCAAATTGCTTGTTCAGATACTTACAAAAATAATTTGTATTGACGCCTATAAAAATTAAGAAAAATATGCTTTCCTAGTATCATTGCTTGTTTTTGAAATCATAATTCAAAACATTCATTCGCCTCCAATATTCAATTTATAAAATATAAAGTGGATCAAAATTTCCTAGTTTTTTTAATGGTTCTAAATGTAATCTCGTATTTTTAGTTTTAAACTTGTTTATTTATTTGAGTCATAATTATTAATTTGGCAAAACATCCAGTTAAATAAAAGATAGATAAGAAACTTTATGGCACATTAACATGGAAATAAACTTTAAAAAATGTAAATAAAAACTTACCAGACATGATGTGTATATTTTGCATACATTTAATGTTAAATCACAACAAAAATCCACACATAATGATAAAATTTACTATCACTACATACAAAATTTAGTCACTAAATCCATGCTATGCACATTCACAAACACTCACTGCGCTACTACGCCAACTAAACTTTTGCTTGATGTGCGCCATCTTGAAAAGTATAATCTGCATTTATAAAACAAAATTGAGCCTTAATAATGTGTGCATAAAGGCTTATTTGTAAACACCAAAGTTTAGTTTCACTATGGAAACTATTACTAAGGCTCAATTTTGTGTAATATACACCTGAAAATATTACAGAGGAAATAAGTTTTGTTAAGATATTTATATTTTTTTGTGCAGAACTAGCAAAAATTGTTTGTCTTGTGATGTATTAATTGTTGTTTTCAATATTTTTATTAGGTCATTAGGTTAAGGTGCTATTGAAAATTTATAATTATATTGCACAATATAACTTCCTAGCACGTAACTTATTATTTCTTCCTCCTTACCTAAACATTTATCAAACGCCATATATTGGGTGTAACACAAAAGTGAAACAGGCATATTTCTATTCGTATTGTTATTCTAAATATTTTAAATATTGTGGAGGATCCAAGTCAATAAACAAAATTCATTTTGAATGCTTCATAAATGCAAAAATTCAATTAAAACCATCAAGTAATCACAATTTAATAGTATTTCTTAAAGCAATGAAAACGTCCAATTTCAGAATAAAAGAAAATTCAAACAATAATATCGATAGTTAAATTGAAACGTCTATTGAAATGAGAAACCAATTTTTGCAATTTGCATCATAATTCTCTGTACACATTTTACGTTTAAAAAACAACTTCTGTTGTTCAGCAACAGGTTACACATCATGCGATTAATATCAAAACTTTTTTCTTTGTACCTTTTACATTTTGTTAGACTCAGTAATATTTTAACTTGTAAGTGAAACACAACTCCACGGAAACTTTGAATTTTAAGTATTGTAATAATAAAGTTATAATTAAACGACAAAAATTTGTTTTTTAGTGCTAATATGCATCAATAAATTTTAAACGTTAAAACGGATATCACAAAATGATTGGAAATGAATATTGTTTGGAACTGTGCAATGTTTATCACTCCGGACAGGTATTAGTTGTTTTGCTTTTCTTCAGTTTGTTGTATGCATTAAATAAGGGAGTTACCAAAATCGGCTTGAAATTACTATTGTGAACAACGAATAGATAAGAGCGAATATAAAAAAGCCGTGATTTTACCCATTAAAAAAACGGCCACTAAGGCAACGTCAAGTTCATAAATTGAATTCATTACACGAAATTATAGTCTAAACTGTGCCCTAAAATATTAATATCAGTATAATAATCCTATCTTTACAATAAAAATTATTTCATTATTCTTTCCTTCAGGTGGAACCATCAACATTCTTTCAAAGGGTAACTTGCACAATTCCCCATTCAATTCTGTTAAAAGATGTGTCATGTAGAGTCGCTTGCGGTGAGGTTCTTGCCATCTTAGGATCAAAAGGAAGTGGCAAACGTGCTCTTTTGGACGTAGTTGCTCGTCGAGGACCTGGAGGTAGTACTCGAGGACAGTTATTGTTGCTGGGTCAGCCTTTGACACTTACGACTTTTCGGCATAGGTGTGCATATGTTACCAGCAAAGTTGATTTAATTGAAGGATTGACTGTGAAGCAGACCCTTTGGTATACACCTACCAAGGTATGTTTTACAGAAAAAAAAAATACTTTATAATATTCACTTTGGCAGCATTTACAAACTTGAAACTGGTATTAAATAAGCTGCTGTTTCGTAGATTTGCACAAACTGCTTAATTTTAAGCTCAGTGACTTGTTTCATGTGAATTTGAATCTTATATTGCCCATAGATAATTATATTAGGGATATGGCAACTAAGATTCATTAAAGTGGATACAATATTAGTTACAATTTTAGCCGCTCGGGCACCATAATTATGTACTGTTGTCAATGATTTGTTTGATGCAAATTTGAGCCCTATCACAATAAATTAATTATAATAAACAGCATATCTAAATATGAAATGAGAATTAGTCTACTTTTGGTGTATTTTCTTGTTTCTAAATCAAGTAGTCAGTCTTATAATGAATTTGCAATATAGTGTCATTCCCTTCGTAAAATAAACAGTTGCAGTCCCATTTGTGTTTGAAATCTGCAATAAAAACTAAGAGCCGTTTCACAGTATCATATTTATGGGACGAGAAATTTTATCAAATCTTGTACCAAAAATATTCTCAGGTTGTGATTGTTCCTGAATGATACTACACAATTTTGATGAGTTTTAATTCTGCGCTATTCGTCCGGATCGTCCGAATTAACTACCTGACAGTGTCATCATATTTTTAGGTTATGATTGTTTGTCAAATTCAAAATGAATGTTGATCACATTTTATGGTGACCATTTTGAGTAAAAATTTCATAATATGTGATTAAATCATAATTTGTTTCATAGGGCATTAAAGTTCATTACTATCAATAGTGCGAAACATGAAACAATACATAATACAACATAATACTCAAATTATTAATCACGCAGAATAATTTTTTGTTCAAAAGAAATTAATTCATGCATTTTCCCACCTTATTTTATTTTCTTACAAGGTTAATGAACAATAATTAAAAAGTAATTAAATAAACTGTGGCTAGTGCATTTATCTTCTGCATCTTTCTTTAAATTAAAAGTATATTGTTTATCTAATTTTTTTTTTATGGTACATTTTGAATTTTATTTAAAATTTCCACTGTTCAAAAATAATAATTTCAGATATCAGGCTATTTAAAAAAGTCCAAAATAAAACAAATAATGGCAGATCTCGCCTTGAGTCAAGTAGCCAACCGCTCCACCAAGAACCTAACACTAAGCGAATACCGAAGACTAACCATCGGTATCCAGCTTCTTCAAGATCCAATCCTTCTTCTGTTAGACGAACCAACCTGGGATTTAGACCCACTCAATACATATCTCGTTATATCCATACTATCCAACGCTGCAAAAAAATACAACATGGCAGTAGTGTTGACAATGGAAAAACCAAGATCTGATGTTTTTCCGTTTCTGGATAGAGTATTATATCTTTGTCTAGGCGATGTCGTGTATACAGGAGGAACAAGGCAAATGTTGGAGTATTTCAATGCGATCGGGTTTCCATGTCCACAGTTGGAGAATCCTCTTATGTATTATTGTAAGTATTGATATTTTTTTTTGTCAAAACTGTATGTACTAATGAATTCAAGACTTGAAAAATATTTATCTTATGTAAGGACTAAAATATAACCGACAGCTGTCACTTTGAAGTATGCAATTAATTAATGCGATATTTTAAGTAGTACTGTGATGGCCTTGCCTTCATATTGTTTAATAAATTTATATGCTTTTCTTTTTTTTTTTTAGTGTGCCTGTCTACAGTTGACCGAAGATCTCGGGAAAGATTTGTAGAAAGTAATCACCAAATAGCGGCTCTAGTGGAAAAATTTAAACTTGAAGGTGGTCCTTTTCGCAAAGGATCAAGTGTGATGGGCCTATCAAGCAATATTGATCCACTTTTGGGTGGAAAGTTGCCCATGCCGTATGGAATACCGTCTGGGTTCCAAGTTGGGTACACTTTATACACGTAAGTACAATTAAATCGGTGTTTGCAAGTAAAAATTTTATTATTAATTTGCATTTTAGGCGTTTATTAGCTGCAACATTCAGTTTTACAAAGTCTGGATTCAAACAGTTATTTCTTAGATTATTTATGATGCCTATTTGTTTTCTAATGTTGTGGTTGTTTTACAAAGATATGAGTGTGAGTATTTTCTTTTTTTTTTTTAATTATGAGATAAAAACCTTCATTATTTAAATTTTAATCGAAACAAAGTCCAGAGCAATTTTTTTCCATGCAGTAAAATAATTTTTGAATTATGACAAAAAATTAAATTTATCAATTATTTTGAGAAATTTTTTTCTAATCTGTGCAATAATATTTAATTTTTTTAGAATTACCAGCATACATACGTATCTCGATCCGGTCTGATTTTCAATGCAATGGCTGCCGCATATTTCTTTGGAATTATTAATACAATTTCAATTTGTAAGTAGAACTCATTTAAGCAAAGTAATGTTGAAAGAGATCTTTTAAACATTGCTACGTTAATTAATATTCAGGCTGTCCCACCAAACCTTCTTTATAAAATACTCTTTTCATATTATAATTCGAACTCGTTCCTGAGATACAGCGTTTTGGAGGTATGTCGGATTTCAGCCAAAAAATCAAAAAAATTGAATTACGCCCAATATGTTTTTATTGGTTTCATATATGTAAAATTTGCCGCTGAATTGAATGGTGAAATAAAAAATAGATTATTGTATTTAATATAAATATTGGTTTAAAAATATTTCAGTTAAAATGGACATTGGGATATCCTGTAATTATATTTCGTTTCTACATGTTGAGTTACTATTTTAGTTCCAATATACCGGACGAGGTACTACCAAGAACAACAAGAAGGTCTTTATAGTGGTCCGCTATTTTTATTGACGTACAATTTCGTCTCCTTACCTTTCAGTTTTTGTTCTATACTTGGATCTAGTGCAATTATATATTCGTAAGTTAATATTGATGAACATTTGAATTGCACTATAAATAATTTATGTTTTAGACTAGTTGGTACTTTTAATGAACCGATGGAATTTTTATATTTTACTCTGATATTATGGGGGTGCTACATTTTTACTGAACAACAAACAATGGCATTTTTAATGATTATTAAGGATAATATTACTGCAGCTGTCTGTAGTTTATATATTACTTGTGTTTGTTTAACACTCGCAAGCGGATTTTTAAGGTACAGCTAATTGATTTATTTAATTATTGATTTATTAAATTTTTGTATATCTTAGATCCACGAAAGGCCTCCAAGACTGGCTTTATTATTTGACATATGCCACCCAAGTTCGCTACGCTTCAGCATTCCTAAACCGCCAAACATTTTTAAGTTCAACACTGCCCGATATTCTACCATTCGACCTTAATAACAACTGTTCTTCAGTATCGAATAAATTAATTGAAACTACTAATTTCAATACGAATGGTGCAACTGATCTTAAATGTAAATATTTAACTAGGGCCGCATTTCTGACGGAAAGATATAGCAGAGATAGTACAGATTTGATTTTTAGTGGGATTTTGGATTTTGATATTAATTTAGGGGCTACTTTTGCATTTGCTGTAGGGATGATTATCTTTAATATGTTTTTGTATTTATTGCCGCTACCTACTTACGTAAAAGCCAAATTTAGAGAATGAAATATTTGTTCACATTCAATAAATTTATACTTGAAACAATATGTATTTTGCGGTATTACTGAATAATTGACCAAAATTCCAATTGAATAATCAAAGTAACTAAAAGTCAAATTGAATTTTTTTTATTACAATTCTAACCTTTATTATTGATGATTTATATTAGTATTATTGCATTGTATTGTTCGTAAATTCTTCAGTTACCTCTTCCGCAGTCTAATCAATATCAAATTTCTCACTAGATTATTGTGATTCAATATAATACGGTAATATATATATATATTAATCAAAACAATATATTTGCAATAAAAGATAAAATAACAAAATATTAAAAATAGACTTCATAATATGTATATAAATTTAAAAAAAATCTCAAACTGCTGTTTATTATTTTTTAGTTTTTTTAGTTTTATATTTGCCCCATTGGTTTTAAATTATCGGAAACGCTAAAATCGCATCCTGTAGATGCAATAATGTCTTCCACACCCAATCCTTCAGCGATTTCAATCAAATTTAAACCTTTTTCTGGATGGACATCAAATACAGCCTGAAAATGTTAATATTGTATCAAAAAAAAACTAACGTCGAATTTGTGCAGTTAATTTTTCTTACTCTTTCGGTAATGATCATGTTAACGCATTGTTTTCCGGTTAAAGGTAAACTACAATTGGATAATATTTTATGACTACCATCTTTAGCTGTATGTTCCATTGTAATAACAACTTTTGTACCAGGAGCTGCTACTAGGTCCATTGCGCCACCCATTCCTTTCACTAATTTACCCTAAGAATGTAAAGCGATATTATTGCAACATTCACATTTCGAAATTTGGATAGAAATATCCGTTTTAAGCATGCCCAAATCCATTTTGAATATTTTCGGCTTGACATCGGTACATATGTACGTACTTGCAAATGTTGAAATTCAGTATTTAAAATTGCTGTAGCATCTTAACGGTTGTCTTAAATTTTTGCACCAATCGACTAAACCGGAAGAGCACTTTAATCTAAATATTCCTTGAATTTTTCGTAAAAATCCAAAACGATTGAACGGAGAATGTCAAAATTCAGTATTCCGTAAGACGATCGTACCATCTAGACTAGATGCTCATTGAAATCGACTGAGCCAGAAGTGCACTTTACTTGACAGTCTTTTAGAATTTTTCACATAAATTCGAAACGATCAGCATTGAAATTTAGCAATCGACTGAGCCGGAAATGCACTATATTTGGATTTTTTTTTTTAATTTTGCGCATGAATTCAAATCAGTATTTAGGAATTTTGTAGCATAAGAATTATAATCTACTGTTTCCATAGCAACCAACTAGGCCGAGAGTGCACTTTACTTGACAGGTTTTTAGAATTTTTTGGATAAATTCAAAACGATCAGCCGTGAAACGTTGAGATATTATATACAAGTAAGTCACAAGATTTTCATGTCTGATTTTTCACTTTTTGATCGTAACACAGGAAGTTATTAATCTATAATTTGTATAATTCTACTGTAAACTCACAGGAATCATCCAGTTGGCTAAATCTCCGTATTGAGATACCTCCATGGCTCCTAATATTGTTAAATCTATATGTCCTCTGGAATCAAAAATTAATATTAATGTGAATACTATTATTTTTTATTTATTTAATATAAAATATTTATTGTACCTACCCTCTAATCATGGCAAAACTGTCATCTGAACTAAAGTATGAAGACCCTAACAGAAGAAAAATAATTCTATAAAATGTGGGAAATTTTACACTTTTTTTTCTTCGAACAAAATTACTTGAAAAATAATGAACTTTTGAAAATGTATTATTTTACCTCGTAAAACAGTAACAGTTTCTTTGCCTGCATTTATTAAATCTGCGTCAACTTCTTCAGGTGTCGGAAAAGGCCCTAAGCCTAAAATTCCATTTTCCGATTGTAGAAATACTTCCATGTTTTGAGGTATATAATTTGAAGCTAGCATAGGCATGCCTATGCCCAAATTAGCTAAAAATAAAAACACAATTATTAAATTTTACTAATTTTAACTAACATTTTTTTCATGGTGGTAAAAATTTCCTGTATTAAATGTGACGCTTCATAAAAAATCTTTTTGTTCGATTATATTTGATCGTATAAAGCGACAGAATTTTACAAAAATTACGAAAACAGTTGGAATAGAGAATTTTTATCAAATTTTGATTATATCTAGGGACTTAAGTTCACAGTTGCTGCATTGTGTGAATCACATTTAGCATTTAACTTCATTCTCCTGTTCATTCTTATGGTTCAAGCAGCTGTCAGTGTGTTACGTATCAATGTTAATACCGTCAGAAATTCTGAGAATATTTAATCTTGTAAAGTACTGATGTAAATTGTTAAATATGACAAGAAATACATGTAAAATGTATATCTTACCGTACATTCCATCTTTGAATTCAAGAGCAGCTCTTCTTACAATTCGTTCTCTCATTAGAGCTGCCGGATTCTTCTTAGCTGTTGTTGAACCATGAGCCTTACTAGTTGTAACCCTCTAAAAAAAAATAATAATAATAATAATGAGATATTTTTGTGAAATATACAGCGACTTACTTCAATTCGTTTTTCGTATTTATCTCCTTTGATAACCCTCTGTATAAAAACACCTGGTACATGGACATCGTTAGGATCAATTTGGCCAGCTTCAACGATTTCTTCGACCTCTGCAATCCCTATTTTTGCCGCTTTACACATGGTAGGATTGAAATTTCGTGCTGATTTTCTGAAAATTAGATTGCCAGCCGTGTCTGCTTTCCATGCTTTAATAAGGGCGTAATCACCTAAAAAGAAAACCTTAAAGATTATTCAATACAGTCTCTTAAGAAGAATTAAACGAATTAACCTGTTATAGCTTCCTCCATAATATAATTCTGTCCGTTAAATAATTGCGACGGTCTTGGTTGGCTCTGTATTTCAACTTTACCATCTTTAGAATATTTGATAGGCGCTCCACCTTCATGTACCAAAGTTCCAAAAGCTGTTGGTGTAAAAAAGGCTGGAATACCTGCTCCTCCTGCTCTTATACGTTCCGCCAAAGTTCCCTAAAATTGAAAAATCGTAATTTCTCATTACTTATTTTAACTAAATACATATTTATTTTACATAAATATATATTCATAGAAAATATTGAAATTTTTAACCTTGAATAAAATGTAAACAGGATTTCAATAAAATCAACAGAATAAAAAAATATTTGCTGTTTCCCTAGCAACAAACATGCATACTTGATCTTATCTTTTAACTCAAATTATTAATTTTTTTTTTGGCATATTCAAATTCTATAAAAAAAAATTAATATAAATATCATTTATTAACTAAAGCTTTATTTTTCACCAAATAATATAATTATTAAGTCTTTTTTATGAATTTTGTCTTACTTGAGGTGTAAGTTCCACTTCCAATTCTCCTGATAAAAACTGTCTTTCAAATTCTTCATTTTCGCCCACATAAGATGCTATCATACGTTTTATTTTTTTTTGTTTCAATAAAAGACCTAATCCAAATTTATCTACGCCTGCATTATTAGATACTACTGTATAATCTTTTCCTTCATGTCGCAACAGAGCCGATATTAAATTTTCTGGTATACCACATAAACCAAACCCTGAAAAACAATAAACCAGAAAAGTGAAAAAGCATTAAATTCGAAATTAGCAATTTTGTTCTTACCTCCGACTAAAAGTCGTGCTCCACTTGGAATATCTTTTACAACTTCATCTATATTATCAAATACTTTTCGAGATTTTTTGATAGTTGAATAATTGCACAACAAAATCTGAAACATTCAAAAATTATTGTTGTCGCCATGGTTTTCAATTCTCACTAAAAGTTACTGCATGATGATAGTTGAAATAACATAACCTCCATTGTCAAAGCTAGCATTTAATTTTAATTTTTTATGACAACAATTAACCTACCTTGCATGTATTTTGTCTTGTAGTATAATTCACATTTTTACTTAAAATATTAACCAATCTTTTATTGACAACTATATTTAATGAACTAAACATTTCTATTTTACAAGAACACTACTTGAATCAAGTCTTGATTTTTCTTTACTCAATTAAAGCCAAAAATCAATCCTTTACGTAAATTGATTAAATATGCAAGTATGTAGAAGACCTTGAATAATAAGATGATGCTTTTTTTATTTCGAATATAAATCTTATCTTGGAAAACAGAATAAAAAAAATGTTTATATATTTGTGTTAACTTATCGCAGAAAATGAAATTATTTTTAAGTAACATTACAAGTGTGTCTTTATTTAATATACATACAGAGTGTATCTTGTTTACAAATGTTGCAAATAAAGTAAAAATTTTAATTTCCAATAAAACATTGTGAAAATATAACTTTCCTCAATATATGACAACAATTTTGTTGATTCTTCTATTATTCAAAGTAATTTATAATAAAAAGTCAATTTATTTTCAGTCGTGAGGTGACAAATTTCAGAAGAAACTTTGAAAATTGTGAAATATCAAATGCAAAACCAAAAATAAATTAGGAAGCTAGGAAGTAACCATGGTTACCAAACTAACAGCTTCTGATTCGTAGAAAAATGTGTGTTGAAATAGCACATAATGTTTAGAATATGCAATTTGCAAATTCATTCATATTCAACTTGGTTACAATTATTTTTAATAATCTTTTGCATTTTTTTAATAAAAAAAAGAAAACCACCGTTTTAGTGCCGCTGATAAAATTTTATGTTACAAACGCTAGTATCGCCATCTCTTGAAAATTATTTCAGTTTTTCAACTCATGCCATCTGGGAAAAACAGCGCAAAGTTTATTAGCGCAACAGATAATGGAGGAAGTCTTAATAGCAGCGCCTATCCAGGCCCTGGAAACTCATATGACGGTTGCTGGACCTACGTTTCTAGTATTTATTTCTATCAAGAGATGTCGACACTGCAAAATTTCTTGTTGTTTTGTCCGTCACGTGATCCGTGACGTCATATGGCCTTGTTCGTTGTGTCCATTTGACATGTCCGGCATTTTGTTCGAATCGTTTATTGTGTCAATATCCTGTTTTACATTGAGTTGCTCAGTTTTGTTTCATCGAAGTATCTATTTTCTTACTCCATCATTCTGCAATTGTGTATTATTGTTGCCTCTTGGTGTATAAAATCTGTATTTTTCAATACAAGAAATAATGCCAGTTACAAATACAAAGTGTTGCATCGTGGGATGCCAGGCCATTGGTGAGTACTTTTAATAAAAAAGAAATAGGAATTCTATATTGTAATGCTGATCTGTGAACAAATCTGTGAGTAGTGTAGTTCTGGAATGATTGAAATGCAAGCAGAAAAATCAATAGTTCTTCTTGAAATACATGCAGATTTGTTCAGAATTGCATCATGATAATGATTTCAAATATCATGTTTTCTGTAAAGGTGTGTCCCAGCACCGTTTTCCAAATCCTTGTCAGGATTTGGAACGTTTCAAAAGATGACTGGATATTTTGGTAATGGAGGAATTATACTCTATGGATGAACTGAAGGTGTACAATAATAAACGTGTATGCTCTGTCCATTTTGATGCCAAATACAAGAGCATTGGAAATCCAAGACTACACTGGAATGCTTTGCCTTCTCTTAATCTATCAGGTATTTTTATACAATTATTTTTAACTTAATAATAGTTCTAGGTGCAGTAGATATTGAAAAATAAAAAATGAGCTACTACAAATGTTTTTGTGTATTTCAGAAATTCCACGTCCAACCGTGATTAGTCCAGTTCAGCTAATTTCATGTTCGCAGCAGATGGAAGGAGTAGATAAGAACATACAAAATTATAAGACTTCTTAACCTTCAAAGTGTTTCTGTCACAAAGCAACATGAATTGACACCGAAGGCAAAAACTTTATACAAGGCTGCTGTACAGTGAAAGAAAATCGCCTTTTGCTCTAGAAGGAGGACCAATTCTTTCAAAAGTCGTCTAATGGGTGCGGATCGTTTCTTAGTTACAAATGATTCTAGGAAGATGAGCTTATTATCACCATCTGCTCAAATGTTCTTTGAACTCCAGACGAGAGAAACAGGAAAGATGAAGAAAGTGCGAAGATACACACGAGAGGAGAAGATAATGTGTCTGTCTCTCTTGAAACAAAGCGCCAGAGGATATGATTTATTAGAAAAAATGTTCACTTTGCCAACTAGAAGGATGTTTTGGAAATGAATTGTAAATGCTGTTGTTGGATCCAAAGAATTAATCTCAAATTGACATAATTCATTAATAATATTTATTCTGATTTGTTCTTATTGTTTCAAAGTACGTCTCTTTAAGAAAAGGGCGAGTTATCATATCTCTATTTTTAAAATAATTTAGACAATAACAATAATGTATGTTTCGGAAATGGATGTAAATGCTGTTGTTGGATCTGAAGAATCAATTTTAAATTGACATAATTCATTTGTAATATTTATTTTGATTTGTTCTTATTGTTTCAAAGTACATCTTTGTAAGAAAATTGCGAGTTATTATATCCTTATTTTTGAAATGATTTGGAGTATAACGATAATGAATGTTTTGAAAATGAATTTTAAATGCTGTTGTTGATTCTATAGGATTAATTTTAAATTGACATAGTTAATTTCTGATATTTATTCTGATTTATTCTTATTATTTCAATGTACGTCTCTGTAAGAATAAGGCAAATTGTCGTACCTTTATTTTTGGAATAATTTTGACAATGACGATATAGAATGTTTCAAAAATGATTTTTAAATGCTGTTGGATCCAAAGAATCAATTTTAAATTGACATAATTCATGTGTAATATTCATTCTGATTTGTTCTTATTGTTTCAATGTACGTCTCTGTAAGAGAAGGACTAATTATTGTATCTTTACTTTTAGAATG
The DNA here is from genome assembly GCA_963989225.1 of Dromius quadrimaculatus. Classification (NCBI taxonomy): domain Eukaryota; kingdom Metazoa; phylum Arthropoda; class Insecta; order Coleoptera; family Carabidae; genus Dromius; species Dromius quadrimaculatus. The sequence continues at coordinate 59,657 of OZ022331.1, forward strand.
ATTTTGACAAGGATAACATAGCGATGAAAAATGTTTGGAACATGCCTTCTAAATTTTGTTTGGTCACCATAAAAATGTAAAATATGTAAGGATAAAATCAATCAAAATTATTTGTACTGTTTACCTAATAAATATTGATTATTAACTGTGTTTATTATTGTTATTGTGTAAATTGTACTAGTTTTTTTGAAATATGCGAAATATGGAAAAAATATATCCATATTTCACATAACTTTCAAAAAAAATCTACAAATCATAAATAATAATCATTTAAAAATTCAAAAAACTACCGCCTATCAATTCAAATCGATGTTAGTTATTATTCCTGTCATCAGACAGCGCTAAAAGACAGTTCCAGCTCATAACATTGCAGTTTCCCGTCTATAGTTTATAGGTAGTCTGTGCGCCTATCTGAACGGCTAGACTGTGATGCCACCTATAATATTGTAAACTGTCATCTGACAGATCCTAACCTTTATTACAAAAGTGTTTTTAACCGAAATATCTTTAAATCAGTTAATGCACCCAATAATTATATACAAAAAGCCTCCAAATTTCGAATAAATGGCTATTGAGTATCCAGAATTCAGAGAATACATCAAACAGGTACAATAATTTAAATAGCTTTTGGTTTGTGTACAAATATTTTTTTTAAGATAAAACAGGAAAAATACGAGTAAATTTCATTGATAATAAGACATTACGCTGTTTGTCACAAACTCTACTTAAAAAAGACTTTGCTTTGGATGTTAATATACCATTAAATCGACTGATTCCAACTGTACTTTTGAGGTTAAACTATATTTTATGGATTGAGGATTTGCTGAGTATTTCGATTGATAATCTTGTTGAAAATATACATAGAATTGATATAGGTATGCTTTATTTTTGTTATAAATAGTGATTATTTCAAAATATGTGTAGGTACGAGTACCAGTTGTATAAATCCGTTATTAGCTGCAAAGAAAAATCATTGGAGTATGACAGGTACAGAAATTGATGAAGAGAATCTTAAAATTGCTCAGAAAAACGTTGAAAGAAACAATTTACCGGATTTAATTACATGAAAATCTGATAATTTCTTTAATCTTGTATAAAACAATAAATTTTCAGTAAAACAAAACTCAACGATTCATCTTTCAAAGGATATGATATATGAAAATATTATGGACGATTTTTGCATGTGTAATCCTCCGTTTTTCTCATCAACAAATTATCTAAATCCTCAAACAAAGTCTCGGACAGATCACCGGCCGCTGCCCAGAAACACCCAAACCGGAATTACTTCCGAAGAGGTGAAATTGAGTTTATTAGTAAATTAATTCGAGAAAGCGTCGATTTAAAGTCGCAAATTCATATATTTACAATAATGATTGGACATAAGACTGAAAGTAATTTTAAGGAACAAACCGAGTTTCATCAATGGCGCGTACTACAACGAGGGGGGGGGGGGGGGCTAAGTTGGACGTTTCAGAATATAGATTTGAAAAAAGTGCCTGAACAGATGGTGCAGATTGAGAAAAAGGTTAAATCGCCGCTAAAACATGTTATTTGTATATCAATAATGTATTACAAGTTACTCAGCCGTCAAATTTTGTACAGTATCCTATCAAGTAATGAAACACCAGCTATTCTTTAGTACAATCCTGAGTTAGACTAAACGCAAAATCAGTATTATTATAACAATAAACTACTTTTTGACTTGTTTTTCGAACGGATGCAAAGAAATGGACATAGTTTTAATTAATTCCTAATACTGCATTTATTTTCATCAAGATCTTTTTAATGTATAAATAATACAAATAATATCATGTTCAAATGTTTGCTTATTATTTAAAACCTGAACTTAACAGATAATAATCTTAAAAACACTCACCGATAGCTTTCAATGAAGTTTTTTTGGCTCATCGAATGGCTCACTCCTGCGGATTGTATCCCCGAAAATAGATGAAGGCGATTTGTTCTTGTAGACACCATATTCACTTTTTAACTAATATATTTCGTTTCGGCGAATTTAAAACGCGTCACTAACCCGCACTTGCCCGGGAAAATATATTTTCAAACATATTTCCATAATTTTTCACACTTAAATGATTTAAAGTCATAATACGATCAATAATTTAACGACTTTGTTTAATTTCGGCGAATTTAAAGCGCGACACTAACCCGCACAAATTTATTCCATGGAGATTTGATATTAGGTGCAGAATACAAGGTTGAAACAATAATAAAAATCAAATACAGTTTAATTTTCATATTTATTCGAAATAAAATATGACATTTCATTCATTTATGTCAAGTACTTGGATAAATTTTCTGATCTACTTTGGGGCGCAATATAGAGCAGTTTGGTAATGGTCCCGCAGTCCTTTTCATAGTGTTCTGTAAGTAAATATTATTAATAAGCCGCTCTTAATAAACAAAAATCTGACGTGACTTACCTGTACATCACAAAATCTCATCGTTCCACGGCTGATCGTTTTGGATTTATCCAAAAAGAATCTGTCAAGCCCAATCAATTGCTATGGACGAATTTTGAGATTTGCAAATTATATACACCGATGTCAAGCACCGAAAACAGTCAAAATGGATTCAGGGATGCTCAAAACGGATATTTTCATCAAAATCTTGAAATATGAATTTTGACGATTTTTTAATACTTACTTTTACTCAGTAAAAGCAAAAGAAAAATTGGGCATAGGTTCCCCGTCTCCGGGAGATTTATCAATTAAACCCCCTTCATATATGAAGGGTAGTTTAATAATAAATTCCCAAAATATTATTTTGCTGCAAAAAAATATTATTTACACATGAATAAATAATTGTGGAGATCTTAGTTCTCAACTTTGCAATTGCAAAGTTGATACTTTGCTTCGCAAAGTTGATTGATACTTTGTTTCTCAAAATTAATACTTTGTTTCGCAAAGTTGATTAAGCCCCATCACCCCGACAAGGTGTCTCCACTAGATAGGGGGGGGGGCCCGCGGGCGGATAAGAAAGGAAACATACTAAATCATAACACAAATACAATAATTAATCATCACACAAATCACACATCATACATCACACACAATTCATTCAGGTGGCCACCTTTCATACACACACATACACACACACCGCAGCGTCGCGACGGCCAAGGGTATGACACTCTCAGCTCCTGAAAAGAAACAAAAATCAAAATTAATATCCATGTTAAATACAAAATAATATTTACTAGTCGTTACCAACAATATTTCCATAAAAATATTATTTTTTCATCAATATTTTAATGCGTAAGTGTAGTAGTCAAATTTTTGTGACTTCATGTTTGTATCATTGAATGTTAACTTGTCAATAATTGTGAAAATATTCAAGTTTACGGCCGTAGAAAAAAATATTATAAGCAAGAATGAATATTTTGATAAATGTTAAACGATTTAAAATCAATTAAAAACCATGGAAATATTGTTGGAAATCTATAATATCAATTATTCTAAAAATGAAATTCAAACTAATTTTTTGTTTCTCTATTCAACTTTAAGTTTATTTAGTAATTTTATTTCAATAAAATTTAAAGGTTATAAGATACGAAAAAAGTTTTTAAAAATATTTTAGAGCAGACATTTGAACTTATTAATTTGAAAAATCATTTTTCTTATTTAGATAGTTCATTTCAGTTAAGAACTGTCCAAGTGTTCTTATAACACTACGATTCAAGTCTTCTTATTGACTAAAATATGACCCAATTTAATATTAGCACAAAAATCATATTTGGCTATCTGTCAGTTGAAGCAATGCTCCAGTCGTTCATCAATTATCATAAATAAATTTGTGCAGTTCGAAGATTCAAATTTGTATTTGCTCAAGTAATGTGTAAATATATTGTTTTTGTTTTATGAATTCATTTTCAGAATTTACTATGAGTGAATCGTGTTCACATTTTGGTCAATCAGAAGGCTTAAATCGTAGTGTAATAAGAAGCATTGAGGGGTAGAACAATTTTAAAATAAAATCAAGTTCAAATCAACTATTTGTTCTTGTATTCAACTTCAATTTTATTTATTAAAACATGAAAAAAGAGTTTAAAAATATTCTAGAGCAGACATTTGAACTTATTCATTTGAAAAATTGTTTCTTCCAGTGACGGATTTAGGTACTGATTTTTTTTAGTCATTTCACAGAAATTAGAAAAATTTCTGTTAGACGGTTTTCTGATACCTTGCTGAAAATAAGCTTTAAAGATATTTCTATGACTTTTCCCTATTCCCTTTCATTGTACATTCAACGGTATCGCAAATTTCTATATTCAATAGCTTTTACTTGGCAAATATCTTAATCCGTCACTGGTTTCTCCCATTTAGAAAAGGGAGCAGTTGGTAAAATTAATAAATGTGACTTACTGTTAAAGAACTGGAGTGCCTCTGGCTTGGCTTTGATCTCTGGGCTTCCGGCTTGGATAGAGGATAACGGCCAGAAAGTAACGCCCTCCTGTAAAGTAAAAAAAAAAATCAACATTAGCTAATAGAATAGCGCCATTTATAAAATTAGTTATCAAAAATGTCATGCATTAATTTTTAATTTAAATTTGAAAATGATTTTCCGAAAATTTTTAATATTTTGATATTACTTTAAGTTTTAAAATGAAAATATTTAAATTAACTTGCCAGTAAAACCGAAGAGCGCCTCTATCTGACCGCCTGGTTGGTAGTTCAAGGCAGCAAGTCGATTCAAGACGCCCAACTAAACAAATAAAATAAAAATTATTTCTTGTTGATGAAATATTTTATAAGTTTTTAGTTTACCACTGAAAATGCTGAGCGTCTCTTCCTCAACTGTCTGTCTTGTGTGAGACTGCTTGGCGGAACTGCTTGGTGGAACTGCTTGGCGGAACTGCATGGCTCATCAACTTCACGTTAGGGCTTTACAATTATCAGATAAACTGCACAATGAGTACTCTCACAGCACTGGTTTAACGACCAGACAATAAGAGCCTAGTTTGGAATGAAACCAAACCCGCAATCATTTGGAATGAACCAAATAGCGGCTCTTACCATCCATTAGGTCACCCACTGTGATACTGCTATTATCAGTTTCGTATGAATACACACCAGTTTAACTGGTTTCGTAAAAGTATATACCGATAAAGCGTTCGCCATTGTACAATCGCTAGACTCCCCCCTCTAGGGGGAATTTATCTGACAAAAGATCGCCCTAACGACCCTTGTTCGTTTGTTACTGCCGTATTAACGGGATAGAACTACTATTTATAGTAGCTACTAGATTAGTACCATGCCATCATGTCTATGTCATACAAGTCTCAGAACTTGTGTCGGGGCCCTCGACACGCATTCCTGTGACTCTACCAATCATACGCCAGTGATTAACTAAAAGTGGGTAGCTAAGCCACTTTACGTAAACACTATTATGTACAAAAGATTCGACACAGACAATCATAGCAAGTCTATCCGTAACAAAACGAACAAAAGTAAGTGTACTCGGAATGAGAACACTGCTTCAAACCCCACAGGACTGCTACCCCCTCTGAAGTAGACTGCAACCCCCGAACTCGAAGTGTCGCGTATATTATTTATGTGTGTGTGTGTTAACTCATACCAATTTTAAACACAAACTTGCATACAAACTCACAAAACATTTCACACAGTCATACAGGAATGAAAGGATTTGAAAGGAAACTGAAAAGAAAAAATATTAACATCCTTCTTGGAATTGGTTGCAGCTCCTTGAAACTAGGACTCCAAACTCGGCCTTATATTTCCATCAATGTTTCGGATTCCTTGAATTTAAATTGAATTGGATTTGGCACTTTCATCCTGGAGGAACGGCAGCAACCACTTGAATCTTAACTGTTGGATTCCTTAAACAGAAAAAAATAATTAGTTGGTATCAAGTCCAGTAGTATAAATAAAAAGTAAAAAAAATATATAATAATACTCAAAACTGTAGCAATTGAATAGTAAAAAATATATATTTCAGTTAAAATATAATAAATACCTTGATATATATTGTTGAAATCACTTTAAACACAAGAACTGTTCTGTATTTCCGCAACTGCGCACATATTACATAAGTTCTTGGATACACCACAAGAATCGACTTCTCTTCTAGACAATTCGAATAGAAATGAATAGTCCAGACAATTGTGCATTGATAATAAGTATTCCCCACCAAAATCATTGAATAATCAATTAATTGAACAATCACGTCCCTGTGCATACATAACCTTTACAAAATTAGTGTCGTAATCGGATCTACAATGATAGTATATTCTACAATAAGTATTAGAATGGCCTATATTCTGAACGAGCGAAAAGTTTGTAATCCGGTTACGGATTACGGTTCGCGAGTATGGAATTCGCCATTCCAAACATATTGTAGACTATACTTTCTCTAACAAGGTTTTGGAAACTCACCAATATTTCAGAGGAAGCTTAAAAAATTATTATATGTCAAACGTAGATCCAGATATGAATACTTGAATTGTTAGGAATTAATCATGGTAGTAGCCAAACTAACAGCTTCTGATTCGTCGAAATGATTCTAATGTCATACAGAATCATTCTAAACGGCATACGGAATCGTTCTAAACGATTTTTTTAAATGTCATTCGTTCCAACATAATTTTTGGTTATGGAATATGCAAATTCCAAAACAGTATTGGAGAAATAATGGCTGGTACCACAAGCTCTGTTTTTGGCTATACTAATACTAGCAGTGCTATTTTAAGAAGAGTTTTAAAGCAATATAAATATTTCAAGCTATTTTAAAGGAAAATATTCAAATAAATTTTGTAGACATATGTGTTTTCCGTAATTTGTATCTGAAGATATTGGCTGGTACCACGAGCTCTGTTTTTGGCGCTACTACGAGCGTTGTGTCAAGATGTGTTTTAACGTAATTAGAATTTTCCCAAATACTTTAGAAAATTATCTTCAGATACAAATTACGGAAAACACATATGTCTACAAAATTTATTTGAATATTTTCCTTTAAAATAGCTTGAAATATTTATATTGTCTTAAAACGCTTCTTAAAATAACACTGCTAGTATAGCCAAAAACAGGGCTTGTGGTACCAGCCTATTTTTTTAAGTATTTGGGAAAATTCTAATTGAGTTAAAACACATCTTGACACAATGCTCTTAGTAGGGCCAAAAACAGAGCTCGTGGTACCAGCCAATATTTTTAATATAACAGTAGAATGAAATAAACTAACTCAGATTGTTTCTTATACTATGACAATAATTCACTGCAAATAAGAAGAAGATCCTTGGTCAAAGGATCGAAACGTCTAAGTTTCAAATAAATATGTGGAATTTAAAATCAAAAGTCGTTTTTATTAAATAAAATTCTGAAAAATGTATAAATTATTAAAAAAATTCCATTCGAATCCATTTCATTCAACTTGATTACAATTTGTTTCTTCATTCAAATGCAACCGCCATTAATTCATGCCATCTAATGCCATCTTTGAGAAATAGTACAAAGTTTAATGCAGCGCCACTCTGAAGCGTAGCTATCAACTAGTAGTTTGTAATATTTAATATGATGATTATAATCAGAATCTGATTTTATACAAGAATATTGTCAAACATCTATAAATAGTATTTCTAATAATTTATTTTACTTCTATTGAAAATTTCAGCAAATAACCGTGGTGCCATCTGTTCGTAATATTGTGAACTATCGTTTGACTTTTTACCACTACATTATCACTTTGACAATAATTCACAACAAATAAAATAGTTTATCTTACAATGTTAGTAAAGGCTGCTGTATTACAGGTTGATAGAAAATTTGGGAGGTGTATCAATAATTTGCTCAAGAAGTTATTTCACCTGTACATGAAATATTTTCACTTCTTACAGTCCAAACTATTATATTAAACTATAAAAATATTAATATATATTTATACTAAAGCTGAAAAGTCATTACTCCCAAATGACAGTTCTTTGAAACGTGCTAGATGCTGCCATCTTACTGCAAACTAATAAACTATAAAATAAGTTTAATTTATAATAAATTCTATTTTTATTTCATTGATACAGAAACTAGTTCTGAATTGATTTTAAATGAGCCACATCGCTTTTCAGTATATAATAAGCATTATATCAATGTTTAAGATAATATTTGTGATGTCAATTTATTTTCAGTCAAGAGTGAAGTGTTGCAACTCACCGCTAGTCAGAAACTGGCTCAAAAAATTAATATCATCTATATTGTACTCTTTACGGTTCAAAGTATCATATTAAACGTATAAAAATATTAACATATTTTTAAACTCAAGCTAAAAGCCAAAAAATTATTCATTTCTAATGAAAGTTCTGAAACGTGCTAGATGCTGCCATCTTACAGCATAACATTAAACTACCAATAATACGTCAAATGCTGAAAATCAACTTCAAGTTTATTCAGAATACCAAATTTGAAAAAGGAATATTTGGGTCAAATGATTAATAATTTTAAGTTTTTATAATAATTTTTGAAATTCAATAAGAGAATGGTTCAATAGTTGGCTGTAAGATGGCAGCACATAGCACGTTTGAGATGTCAAGTTTGTAAAAATTAGTTTATTGACTTTATTTGGCATTTGACAGACAAGTTATGTTGAAATAATTCATTCAGGTTTTTAATTAAGTAAAGTTTTAATTAATTAATACAATTCATCTTCTTAACAAACAGGTAGATTCATATCGAGTTCTGATTAAATATTTCAGTTTTCAATACAAATTAAAAAGTAACTTCAAACTCAATTTAAATGAATTTAGCCACACATAAATCTAAAACAACAGAGACATTCCTAATGAACGGTAAGTACAAAATTACTATTAAAATACGGTAATAAAATAGTTTATTCATTCTAGAATCGGAATTAGATCATTTGAAAAACGATTTTGATAGAGCGATGACATTTGAAGACTTTATCCATTATAGATCAACGAATCAAAATAATGCGAAAAAGGAAACTTCATTACCATTATTGTTACACTTTGCTGACAATTAATTCATAACTCAAAATTATATTTACTACGCCTCAAAAAGAACACTTCATTTTAATTCTCAACCTTGTCAAAAAATGAAGTTTGACAGTTAAGAAACAAAAAATCAGAGTCCTTATATTGATGAATGTTGTTATTGTAAGCTAATAGTATATTCTGCAACCAATATTGAAATGGCCCTAATACGCGAGAATACGCCATTCCAAAACATGTTGCTATTTTAAAGAAAGGACAATAATTACGATGATTCTTCCGGAAAATTTGTAAGTAAGTAATTCTTCAATTGTTCCCCTTTTGCTTTCGGATATATAAATTCAGGCTGTTGAAGATGTACTATTGGTAACCATAGATTACTTTAAAATAGAAGATAGATATTTAAAAAATAGGAAGAGCATTATTTCTAGATTAAACATTCGCAACAAATAGTTTTTAATTTCAACAATTATTTTATTTTAAATTTTTAGTATTGTCCTATTGGTTTCAAATTATCAGATACCAAAAAGTGACATCCAGTAGACGTTATAATATCGTCCACACTTAAATCTTGTCCAATTTCAATTAATGTTAATCCTCTTTGAGGATGGACATCAAATACAGCCTGAAAATGTTAGTATTGTATAAAAAAAGGACATAGAATGTGAGCAGTTAATTTTTCTTACTTTTTCAGTTATGATCATATTTACACATTGTATACCAGTTAAAGGTAAATTACAGTTGGATAATATTTTATGACTTCCATCTTTAACTGAATGTGCCATTGTAACAACAACTTTTATACCTTGAGCTGCTACTAAATCCATTGCACCACCCATACCTTTTACTAATTTACCCTAAAACAATTAATCATATTAATCCAACAACATACATCTTTCGAAATAATTAAGTTTTTCAAGTTTTTTAGAGATCTATACAAATTTGAACTAGGGTAGAAATTGTTTTAAGCTCACAGGTATCATCCAGTTTGCTAAATCTCCATACCGAGACACCTCCATGGCTCCTAATATTGTTAAATCCATATGTCTTCTGCAAAAATCATTTATTCATAATCACTTATAAATTAATTGGTTTACACATCGTAAACAATACTGTCAAAATTTCGATTTAATATTGTTCGTTTCTAGTAATAAGCGTTCATGCAACTGGGCATAAATTCTCTATTTTATCTTGGTGGTATTGAATTTCAAGATTGAAATTACCCGAGCCGTTCTATCGCAACTATCTTTTTACTTTGCAATAATATTAATACGAATAAATATTTATTTACCCTCTAATCATGGCAAAGCTGTCATCTGATCCAAAGTATGAAGCTCCTAGAAAAAAGTGAAATAAAAATTATAAATTGATTATAGTTGAAACTTATTGAAATACATAAGATGGCCAAAATAAATAGACAAAAATAAGAATAAAAATTGTTGATAGTAGGAAGAGATTACCTGGTATAACAGTAACAGTTTCTGTTCCAGCATTTATTAAGTCTGCATCAACTTCTTCAATTGTTGGAAAAGGCCCTAGGCCCAAAACACCATTTTCCGATTGTAAAAAAACATTAATATTTTTAGGAATGTACTTTGAAGCTAGTGTTGGCATGCCTATACCCAAATTGACTGAAAATAGGAAAATATTTGAGTGAGTTGTCTATAAAACACTTCACATAGATATGAAAATCAAAAATCAATTTGTTTCACTTGTATCTGTAATCGAATGTTCCATTTTAATTTGAAAGATGAACATGTTAATTTTTTAGGATATATAAAAATCAAATTGTTAACTTTTATTTGTCTAATATTAGAAAATGTTTACTTACCATACATTCCATCTTTCAATTCAAGGACAGCTCGTCGTACAATTTTTTCTCTTATAACATCTGAGTTACTCTTTTTAGTTGTTGTTTGATGAATGTTTCTCGTTGTTAACGTCTAAAAAATATTATATATTAAATAGAAAATCGTTATTGCTAACAATACTGTGAGTTTTTATTGCAGCTCCCAGTTTGATGGGATATTACTTTAACTTGAATCACTAAAAACAATAATTAATATTTTTGTCTATTAAGTAGCAACTTACTTCAATTCGTTTCTCATATTTATCTCCTTTGATAATCCTGTCTACGAATATACCCGGTAAATGAACATCGTTAGGATCTAGTTGGCCAGCTTCAACAATTTCTTCGACTTCTGCGATTGTTATTTTTGCCGCTGCACACATAGTAGGGTTGAAATTACGTGCAGTTTTTCTAAAAATTAAATTTCCAGCCGTGTCTGCTTTCCATGCCTTTACAAGAGCGAAATCACCTGGAAAAATAAAAGCAAGTGTGTGTCGGTCTGAAAAATTTTGATTTAGAATTGAAAGCCAAATTTTTATCAAATGTGCACAGAGTTGAAGATGATTTTACAATAAATTGTACATTTAAAGCTTTCTAATAATGTTTGATTTACTATTCTACGATTACTAATTTAAAATATATTATATTGGCTGAATTGAGAGTAGAGGGCATTTTATTAGTTTAATTACCTGTAAAATGCATATTACACCTATCATTTGCTTGATTTTTATATTTTAAATATTGAAATTTTGGTTATTACTGGTTATGTCACTTGTACTAACTAACATCTACTGTTCTTTATGTACCATTTTAATAAGGACTAAAATCGCGCATCAAGAAAGTCATTGAACATACTTCGGATAGACTGGACAATTGCAATTAATAATTGGAACGCCGCACTAGTGACCTCGTGTGGTTGGTAAATAAATCAATTATTGTACACTTATACTAACTATTGATGCGAGTCCGTGAATTTGATTTATCTGTGGATATTCTGACAGCTATTTGAAATAATTGTTAAAAGGGTGATGTAAATTTAATTGTATACTGTTTTATAAGTTTATTTATGTTGAAAATGGTTGGGGCTACGATTTAAATCTTGTAGTTGGTCGTAATATAAATCAATTTTATATAAATTCGAGGAATTCGTTAAAATTTGTGTATATCAGTTTTAAATGAATCAGTAAGTAGAGATTGGAACAAAGAAAAATTATAGATCATTTGATGTGATAAAAGTATGAAAAGCTAAAAAATTATACATAATTATACGCTTGATATTATAATAATGAATCAATGCATGAAAAATGCCTTCAAATAAGCAAATGTCAATTGTAGTCACCCTACTCAAATTCTGAAGTGAGTCCTCTGTGAGTCCACGTCTGAATAGGGCTTAAGATAAAACATCAATAAGTATTTTTCCATGCTTTACATTGTCACGGATTTAAGTGTTTCTTAATTTTTCATTGCAATTGATAATGAATTTTGTTCTAGATTTCGATTCATGAGCAATGCCTCCAAGAAATAGAAAATCAATAGGCTCGATTAACCTAAGAATAAAACAGCAAAAAATATCAATCGGATTAAACAACAAAAAATATCGGTAGTACAGAGTTGTTCGTATGCTGCAGTTAATTATTATACATACTTTTGATTGATTAGAAAAGCTCAAATATATGCGGGCGAATTCGCGGGTACCTGCTAGTATTTTTATAAAATAAATGAATAAAAATGTACCTATAATAGCTTCTTCCATAATATAGTTTCGTCCATTAAATGATTTCGACGGTTTTGGTTGACTTTGTATTTTAATTTTACCATCTTTAGAATATTTAATAGGCACTCCACCTTCATGCACTAAGGTGCTAAAAGCTGCTGGTGTGAAAAAGGCTGGAATACCTGCTCCTCCTGCTCTTATACGTTCCGCCAAAGTTCCCTGAAAATCAAAAAATATAGAATCACGACTAATATAAAGTTCATTATAAACGGATCTCTGAATAATTTAAAAAAAATCCAATACAGCTAGTTTTTTAGACGACTTCTTTTACAAATATTAATTTACTTGAGGTATAAGTTCCACTTCCAATTCTCCTGATAAAAACTGTCTCTCGAATTCTTTATTTTCGCCTACATACGATGCTATCATACGTTTTATTTTCTTTTGTTTCAATAATAGACCTAATCCAAAATCATCTACTCCTGCATTGTTTGATACTACTGTATAATCTTTTGCTTCATGTCGTAATAGAGCGGATATTAGATTTTCTGGTATTCCACATAAACCAAATCCTGCAAAACAATAAACCAGTGAAGTAATAATCTTAAAATCCTACGGACTTTAGAAAACTTGAAGATAAGTTCAGGTTTTCTGAAGAGATTGAAGTGATACCTACCTCCGACCAAAAGTCGTGCTCCACTTGGAATATCTTTCACAACTTCATCTATATTATTAAATACTTTTCGAGCTTTTCTAATAGTTGAATAGTTACATGATAAAATCTAGAACATTAAATCATCGGAAATTGCAAACTTACATTTTCCTGATTTCTATGCAACTTTGCATCCGGAATTTAATTGAGAGATAGACCTACCTGGAATTTTTTAAAAATATTGACAAATTTTTTATTGAAACCTGTATGTAATGAATTTAACATTCTTGTTTGATGAAAACGCAACAGTTGCACGAAAGTTTTTGCAAAGTTTACATTCAATAAAGTATAATTTATACAACTTTTCATAACATATAAGCGTAGAATAATGCAAAGTAATATCAGTTTAAGTATTTTACTTAAAAGATACGTTCTGAATCTAGTCAATTACAAAACAAGTTTGCCTTATACTTTATCTAAATGATTAGGTATTATCTGTTTTACATTAAATAAAAATTGTATTTTTGTCCATATCATTTTTTCAACTTCAGCTTCTCGACCTGTCGGAATATCACTTGTTATTTGTACAAATATAATTTTTGGTTGTGGAAAGTACAGATTTTAAAGTTATTTTATTTAAAATTTTCAATAGTCGTCTTGTATTTGTCCCATTTGTTTCAAATCATCAGCAACGACAAATTCACATCCTGTAGACTCGACGATATCCTCCACAACCAAATTTTCGGCAATTTCAATTAAAGTTAAACCTTTTTCTGGATGGACGTCAAATACAGCCTGAAAATAATTTATTATTAATGTTCAAAATGTTCAAGTTGTATGGCTTTGAGAGCTTAAGTTTGTGGATTAGAGATTTCCTTACTTTTTCGGTGATAATTGTGTTGACACATCGTTTTCCAGTTAAAGGTAAATTACAGTTAGATAATATTTTATGACTTCCATTTTTAGCTGTGTGCGTCATTGTAATAACGACTTTTGTATCAGAAGCTGACACTAGGTCCATAGCACCACCCATTCCTTTCACTAATTTACCCTAAAAAATTAATTATATTAACACATAAAGCAAAGTTTTGAAGTTACTTACTCAAAATCTTAACAAAATTTGGGAAGCAGAACAATAATTTTAGAAAACAATATAAACTACTCAAAATAATTGAAGGGTCAAGTTTTCTTCCGTGTACTACAATCTTGGGCATCTGGGTTGATTATTATTATGACTGTCAATTATTTAGATGAATGTTCTGTGTTTCAATATTCAATCTATTAATCAAGTTTAAATCTCATCTGAAATGTATATTATTGCTCAAAAACTTGACCCTATAATTATTTTGAGTAGTTTATTTTACAAAAGAAGTAAAGTTATTAAAAAATTACAGCGGACAGCCAACTATTACGACAACACAAACAAACCAGTTTTGTTTGTATCTGGTTTGTATTGTAAATTAGAATCAAAGTCAATAGCAACTTCAATTATTTGAATTGAAATTGAGCATTCGAGAAATATTTTCTTTTAATACCACTATCTGGTTAATTTTAAAGCACCCTCAAAAATTTAGAAAAAAAGTATATTTTGAACTCACAGGAATCATCCAATTCGCTAGATCTCCATACCGTGACACCTCCATGGCTCCTAATATTGTTAAATCTACATGTCCTCTGCAAAAAGACCGAACATTAATATCATATATAGAGCATTTATTTCATAAATCATAAATTTCCTTCATTCAAATAAATTTTAATATTTTTGTCAATATTAAAGGAATCATAGATTTTATTTGATTTAGGGCAGACTTAGTAACTGTTATCTATTGTAATATATATTACAACAGTTATGTACGTACCATTTTCTAAGATTCTTAATATAAATTAAAATATATTTACCCTCTAATCATGGCAAAACTGACGTCTGAACTAAAGTATGAAGCACCTAAAAACAAGAAATACATTTCAGAAATAAGAATTTAGATCCGTATTGTCACCTTTTAAAATCGCACTATTCCATCAAAAAATACCTGGTAAAACAGTAACAGTTTCTGTTCCAGCATTTATTAAATCTGCGTCAACTTCTTCAGGTGTCGGAGAAGGCCCTAGGCCTAAAACTCCATTTTCAGAATGTATAAAAACTTGCATGTTTTTGGGAATATGATTTGAAGCCAACATTGGCATACCGGTACCCAAGTTAGCTAAAAATAGAAAAATGAAAGATTTTTATTTGATCTAAAAAAATACTATAATATACTTTTTATTTACCATACATTCCATCTTTGAATTCGAGGGCAGCTCTTCGTACAATTCTTTCTCTTACATCTGATTTACTGTTTTTAGTTGTTTGATGAATGTTTCTAGTTGTTAACGTCTAAAAAATATTTATTAAATGCAAACTCTTAGATTGTTGGCAATTTTTATTGTAGCTCCCAGTTTGGTGTGAAATATTATTTTAACTTAAATCACTAAAAACAATTATTGATATTTTTGTCTATTAAGTAGCAACTTACTTCAATTCGTTTCTCATATTTATCTCCTTTGATAATCCTGTCTACGAATATACCCGGTAAATGAACATCGTTAGGATCTAGTTGGCCAGCTTCAACAATTTCTTCGACTTCTGCGATTGTTATTTTTGCCGCTGCACATATTGTAGGGTTGAAATTACGTGCAGTTTTTCTAAAAATTAAATTTCCAGCCGTGTCTGCCTTCCATGCCTTCACAAGAGCGAAATCACCTAAAGAAAAAAAAAAAAAAAGTAGAATTTTGTATTTATTTATTTCAAAAAATACCTGTAATAGCTTCTTCCATAACATAATTCCGTCCGTTAAATAATCGCGAAAATTTAGGTTGACTTTGTATTTCAATTTTACCATCTGTAGAATATTTAATAGGTGCTCCACCTTCTTGTATTAAAGTACCGAAAGCTGTTTGAGTGTAAAAGGCTGGAATACCTGCTCCTCCTGCTCTTAAACGCTCCGCCAAAGTACCCTGAAGTTGACTGAATAAAATTATAAATACGTTGAATATATTACCACTTACTTGAGGTGTTAGTTCCACTTCTAGTTCACCCGTAATATATTGCCTTTCAAATTCTTTATTTTTCGCCAAGTATGATGCAATCATGCGTTTGACTTTTCTGTGTGTAATCAGCAAACCTAATCCCCAATCATCTACACCTGCAGCGGCAGATATAACAGTATAATCTTTTGCTTCATGACGTAATAATGCAGATATTATATTTTCGGGTACTCCACATAAACCAAATCCTGCAAAAATATGCTACAAAATTTACGCATTTCTATTTTATGTGCTGTTTTAACAAATCGATAAATAAAATTAAAAACTGAACTAAATAATACGTACCTCCAACTAAAAGTCGAGCTCCACTTGGAATATCTTTCACAACTTCATCTATATTATCAAATACTTTTCGAGATTTTTTAATAGTTGAATAGTAACACGGCAAAATCTAAAACATTGAAAAAAAAAATGACGTGGACATCATGTGACTTACTTGTACATCATTGGATATATTTTTTGTCTATAATAATATACGATAAAATGCACTGCCGGTTCAGTCAATTGGTACAAAAATAGAAGAATTAAGATGCTACAGCAATTTCAAATACTGAATTTCAACATCCTACTGCTAACCATTTTGGATTTATACGAGAAATTCAAAAAAAGTTTCAAGTAAAGTGCACTTCCGGTACAGACGATTGCAGCCATAATGTGAGGTGCACAACTAGACTTTAAACAAGTCTTAGATACAAAATTTCAACATTTTTACGTTCGACGGGTATATTAGATTCTATTTTAAAAATAGGCCTACTTTAGATGTATTTTTTATAGCTGTAAGCTTCAAATTTTTACTTAAATTGTTGACTAAATTTTTATTGAAAACTATTTGTATGAGGCTTAACATTTTTGCTTCTTGAGAACACTTACAAGTGCTGACTTTTTAAATTGAATTTATATGCAACCAAGTAAAAGGTCTTGTAGATAAAAATTAATTTATCTATTAAATAATTTATACTTTTTTGACATATTAATCAATCAAAAAAAAGTAATACAGTCTTTTTCTTTAAAAAAACAAAGTGATAAATGAATGTTTTCTTTGTATTATACATAACAGTGGAAAGCAACGAAATAAAGAAGGTCGTCAAAAATAAAACGTTTAACAATTATTAACTCATGAATTTACATAAATAATTATTTACAATGTATACAATACATTCTGTAATATAATTTTAGAAATGACATTTAACAGGAAAATGACAAATGCCAAATTTTGTGTCGTTGATTATTATTGTATTCTTATATAAATAATGTCAACGTCCCATCATTAGGGCCTCTACAAGCTTCTTCCATCTGACTCTATTAACGGCAATGCCTTTGATTTCTTCCCAAGTTTTATTTAGACGTTTTGCCTCTTCGATAATGGTGCGTCCTCTTTTCCGCGACCCTTGTGGATTGTATTCTTAATAGCGAATTATTTTTAGCGCATTTTCACAAGAAAAATACGGTATATTCACTTGGGCTGTCTGACTTGTATGACGCTGAGTTCTCAGCAACTACAGCACTTACAGACTTGAAACTGGTACTAAATGAAAGATGATGTTTCGTAAGTTTGCCTCAATTGCTTGATTTTAAATTCAGTGATGAACTACCAAAATGTGCTTTGATCATCAACATGATTCTTTGATTTTTTTTTAACCGTATGTGTAAGTACTAATTGTTCGTCCTAGGTTCATTGTTTGACTCACTCAAAAGAAGTGCACGAAGAACAACTAAAAATGAATTGAAAATAATGGTAATCTTTTAACAAGACAACAAAAGTCTAGCCTAAAGATGTAAAACCAAAAATGAAAATTGATTGATAAAGTTACGAAGTTTCTTCTTTTTTTACATTTAACGGGCTCAAATTTTGAAATGTATTGAGAAATTTTCTTGCTTGAATTATAGTAGACAAGACAAATGTAAAAGTAGTCCAATCGAAATATCGCAAAGCTTACAAATATTTATATTCTATAAACATCTCTTAAGACACTCGCTTTGCCCGTACTTGAAAAACTTGTGTACATAATTATTTATTTGTTATTCGGAGAATTTTCATTTACAGTGATAAACAATAAGAGTTTGAATAACTTTTCAATATTTTTATTTTAAAATATTGTTTTACAATATGAATAAGGCACATTTTAAGGCATTATAAAATAATAATTTTCATGGAATGTTTATAATACTACATTTGATATTGAAAGTTGAAAAAACAACCTGAATCTTAGCAATAGAATGAAATATATTTCAATGATTATGGATTGCATTAAATTTTTTTTGAGAATTTAAGATATGTACAATTTGTTTGAACAGTGTAAATATGAACATATTTTTAAATTAATTATTTGTTTGTTTTCAAACAGTGGCTCTCAGTCTTTTTGCTTAAATGATTCTACTGATGTCAAATAATTGAAAAAAAGGACCTATAGTCGGGCACTCATAATTTTTATAATTATACAGCTCAACAAATATAATAGTGCGGATAAAAATTCGTTTTAAAATTAAATGGCAGAATTGTCTATAATAAATTTTTCACGTCATTACCTTTTCTAAAATTTTATAACAAGTTTTGGAATGGCTCATATTTTAAACGAACGAAAAATGAACCATTTTTTTTCGTTACCCGCACCACATTTATTGAACAAACTGTAATAGTTTGTTCAGAGTTAATTTAATGAATACTTCTTAGCTACATTCTCTTTGAATATTAACGTTGTGGTTTTACATTTTAGTGGTATCACACCAGAAGAAAACTTTGTTCATTTTATCCTATATTGGATTTTACACACAAAAATATATTTAGAATTTTTGAGTTCCGTCATCTGAGAAGCATAAATTAATAAAAATTGACATTTTTTGATTTTTCAAAATCAAATTAAAAAAATTATATATAATAACTCCCAATTCTAATCATAAATATGGACTACAAATAAGATTTCCTGGAAAAGATATAAAAATTTTGGTTCATTTCAACCTTCCCGCTCGTACATCAGTAATAACTCCCCAAAGTTCAATAATAAAATCAGTAGAGAAACCTAATTCTTCAAGGTCTGAAGCGTCGATAGCATCTGCAAAATCTAATGAATTTTGTTTTCCTTCCGCATGCTCCCAGATTTGGGTGGCAAGTTCGGCGTCGCTTATACCCAAATAAGATTCGAGCTTAGCGTTGATGTGTTCGACACCTATTTCCATCTTGTCGTCCTACAAAAAAAAAAAACCTTGGTTATTTGAGTAAGATTTAAAATTTATTTATATCAATCAATTAGTTTTCTTAGTGTAAGAATACCGGTTGAATAAAATAACATCTCATTATGCTAGTTGCATTTGCACATTGCAAGACTATTTTCTTATTTTTAACAAAAGCTATAACAGAACTACAACCGTTACAGAAATGTTGTATAGTACATATCAGTATTTGATTTTTCTCCCGCGTTTTCCTTAACAAGGCAATCTGCTTTGTCAAGCACCTGTCGTTTAGCAACGGTGTTTGTTTTGCAACGTCATCAATATGCAATTGTCACTTTACATAACTACGAATAAATTGAGCGACAATTTACCGTAATCTTTTACAAACATTGAACAATTTATTTATCTATTTTTATTACTGCCTTGTATATTATATATTCGATGCATTTATGTATTCCATTAAAATATAAGGCTGTTCGTTGTGAAATTACTTTTTGATAAGTAGAATACATTCGTAACAGTTTTATTCATAAGCAAAAAAATTTTCATGAGTTAATTACCATAGTAAGAATGCGTCAATTTTTTATAAGTTAGTTACCATGATAACAATATCAGTTTTTCGCAACGAAATGTTTTAAAATTTCAAATTTGATAACTTCTAAATTAATTTTGAACTAAATAGTTGCAAATAAGTTAGGGCTTGAATTTATTAATACCATTTTTATTTTCAATTATCAATTTTATTTTTACATATATATATACTTTAAAATTTGATTATTTATTGTTTGAATTGCTATAATTTTTACTTACAATTTGTTCGACAGCAACTTTGCCATCAGCTTTAAATCGAAGGGTTTCTTTTCCAGAACCGTATGCAGCTTTTTTGCCTTTTCTAGGATCTGTTCTAGGTCCTAAAGAGTTGAACCCATATTTTATTGGCTCAACAAGCCTTATTGTGAAGGTAGAGCCCAATGGAATTTCTTTTAACATTTTAGCTACCTCATAATGTCGTCTGCCGACACAATTTGAACCATTTAGTTTTTCAATGTGATCTCCTACCTGTTGAAAGAGAAAAGCTGATTATCAAAAATAATTTCATATATATAATTAATAATTATGATATATTAAATTCTCTACAAGGCTATAATTTTGGTACTCACAGTAATACAAGGTATATTATCAATAATAGATCCTTCTTTAATTCTTTTTATGAAGCTATAACCGGCGCCATTGTCAGTTATAGTTAAACCTAATGAATCTTCCGATTTTATGATTTCAACTTCTTTCGGTCGACCTATACATGAAACAAGTGACTCATTGATAACAAAAGAATTTTTAATTATTTCTAACAAAAGCAAAACTAAGATTAATCAAACAAAAAAACAAATGATTACCTCTTCTATGAGCGTAAATGAAGTCATCCAGGCCTATTTGACCACCTAAAAGTTTTTTCATATCGACTTTGTAGGAATTTAGCGTGCAGAACAGAATCTAAAATTTGAAAAATATATATTAACTATTATCAGGCTTTCTATTTTTTCAATTAAATATTTTAGCAAATCAGAATTAATCTTTAATATAAGAAATAAATATTTTTGAATCTCCTTTTTGATTTTTTTTTTTGTATTTACCCCTGCGGAAAAAATTATGAAGATTAGATCTCCTTACAGTTTTGTTTTCAACAATGCGATTAAAATTTGTAACATAGTTAACGCTTTCTGATGTAACCGAGTCTTAATGCTTTAACGTAATAAATCAACACTTTCTGATGTTAATTCTTTCTATGAGATTTTATCTTCGTTTTTGTAAATCTAACATCTTCACAGTTTTCAAGCAAATAAAAAAGAAATTGATAAATATCTCGTCGGAAATATGTTTTTCAGTTTTTCAAAATATTTTTGCACTCCAGATTGCTTTCAACAGATTACCGACTAGGTTATTGAGGCAAAATTAATAAATTGGTTGATTTAGGCATTATCAATTTTGGCTACAGCTTATTCTGATTTTCAAGCAGTACGGAACTAAATCTAAAACTAAATTATAATTCGACATCATTTTATGTATGTATTTCAATAGCAATAGTTTTCCTGCAAGGCTGTATAATTTCTAATTCCCTGTCTGTAAATTGTCTTCTTTTTGAACATGTCTTAATTCATTTAGCAGTTTTAATGGTGTTCTTCCGGGTAAGAATCTTAAACGTAATATTATAAGAAGCTGTTAGTTCCGGTGTTGACAGATTTCATTTTTATAACTTTTTATTCCAACACTTCTGATTTAAAATAATCAGAAATCAATTTTTGTACATATTTCAAATGAATTCCATATTAAAATCGTGGGTTACGCGCTTCTGCACAGTATAGGTAACATTTTGTAAAATGTGACAAACCGGAATTACGCTTCTATAAATTTTGAACGGATATGGATATACGGCGGGCACTATACAACAGTACCAGATAACAGATAGATTCGAATCATATCGCTCAAATAATACATTAAAACATTGCGTAGAACAAAGCCTATTTAATGAACAGGGCCGTCTCACCTAGTTTACAAATACTTACGTTTTTCATATGTTATAATATATAATTTTAAAATCTTGGAGATTACTTGTTGAAATTTTTCGAATGAATAATTTATCAGATGCTGTTTATCTTATTAAATATACTGTATTAATTATACACTTACAAATGAATGTATTTTATGTAGTCTAATATTTTAACACAAGTGTAGACAATGTTATATTTACTCAAACACACAAAAAAAAAAAACGAAAATCAGTAGAGCGATAAAATTAACATTAAATCTCGAACACAGAATAAAACAAAATTATTTCTTTTGATTACTACCAGTACGATGCAGATAAAATATCCAAAATTAATGCAATACACATACATCTCTTTCCTTATTTATTCTTGTGATGGTCCTAATTCTAAATTCTAAATCAATGACCTCAATATATAAATATTTTAGCGAAATCTTATAAGGGGCTAATTGTTAAGGAAACCATTGTTTCTGATCCAATATAGAAAACACGAGGTTAATAAATTGTCTATATCAAATTTCTATCTAAAAAAATGCATATTTTATTCCTTGTTGAAAGTCTGCAATACGGAATTTAAATCAATTACATATATATTAATTAGTTACAAGATAATCGCAATTATTAAAATAGAATAGAAAGTAATAATGCAAATCATAACAATAAAAATATCAGTGTTCCGTTTAAAAAACTTTCACTAAAAAAATTAAATACATCTAAAATGTGTGAAATTTTATATCATACATTTGATTTCTTTACGTTAATCTTATAATTCTTTATTTCCTATTGAAATTGTTACGTAACTTTTTTCACGGTCGAGAGTAAAAGTCTGTTCGTATAACATAAAAATCTAATGTAGACAGCACGTGACTTATTTGTACATCATTGGATATATTTTTTGCATAAAAAAAAAAACACAATATTTATCCAAAAAATTTAAAAATCTGTCAAATAAAGTACGCTTTTGGCCCAGTCAGTTACTATCATTATTATGCTACAACATTGATAAATACTGATTTCCAAGATTCTGCAGTAAATAGCTCTGAAGTTACGCACAAAATTAAAAAAAAAAATTCAACTGAAGTGCTCTTCCGGTTCACTCGATTGTTGTAAGAATATTAGGCAATCATTCAGATGCTACAACAGACTGAAATACCAAATTTCAATACTCTACGGCCGAGCATTAGGAAGTATTTATTCGTGCAAAGAATAAAATCTTTATCAGTATTTATTGCATTTGAATAAGAATGTGTTTGTACTCTTAATTTATTTCCGCTGTTTCCAATGAGTTTCAAAGATATTTTTTAAGTCTGGCTTTATCTTTCAAATAGATTAAAAAGTTAGATCATCTGTTTTCTTAACAGTTATACTAAAATTGTATATTTATTTTTATCAGATAAAATGTGAAAATTGATAATAAAACTTTACACAATTAATTTCAAATTTTGTGATGTAAATTGGTTTGAAAGAAGTTTTATCTCATTCATGAGAATACAAACAATAAAAATCATGTAAATTTGACGCAAAAATTAAATCTCGTTATTTATGTAAATAAATATGTATAGAAATTATCGCAAGAAAGTATTTTTTATACCGGCGGCCGCGGCAATTAATAAGTTCTAATTCTTATGAATCAATATTTATTGAGAAATTGTAGTTCACAAATTGAATAAATAATTAAAATTTGTGAAAAAAATGAGCTTGAATTTTTTTTTTAAATAACCTCACGTTTGTAACTGTTTTGACTATTAGATATGTTTATTTATTCATTGAATTCTCGTTTCAAATCTTGCATTTAATGTGCGACATCTAAGATATTCTAAACTTAAATTAATTTCTGAACTATAGTTTTCCATGACAGAAATGCCGATTTCATGCTTCAAACTGGAAGAGAAATGCTAGATCTATAATCCTAAATTATAATAATTTTCTGTGCACGTTTGTGGTCATGATTTAGAGCTGATTGTCGTTGGCATTTCTCTTAGTAGGTCGAACATGGAACATCTTAGATTGTCTTTACTCGTTACAAGGTAATAGAAAGTATTCTATAGCGCGTTTTAAATGTTTCAATGTTTTAATGATAAAACATTACTTATTTCTCTTTTAATAGCTATTAAGAAGACTATTATAGTAGAAATGTTGTATGACCTGTCGTTAAATTTCTGTCACCAAATACAAATTTAGGTAATTCCATTAGAAACTAGAACAACATATTTATTGTCATATCGTATTAATAAATACTGAAAGCCTTGAATTTATTGTATTCAATGTTAAAATAATTAGGTATGCTTCAATTACCTCTGACGTAGACATGTCAAACACTTCGGCGATTTTTCCGTACAGCTCTCTAACATTACTAAATCCAGAAATTAATCCTGTGGGACTTCCATGCGCTAGTTGGCAACGGAACACTAATTGTGGTCTTGATACAGGTGATTCTAAGGGTGGCGCACTTGGTTTTGTAATATTGTTGTTATCGGAAATTTTGGGAGGATCGGTTTTTTTGGTGAAGAGTGGCATCATAGAAAAACTGGAAAAAAGTTTGTTTTTAATCGTTTTATTATTATTATTATAATTCGAGTACGGCAAAAATGCGTTTGATTCCACAAATAATAACAATTAGAACAAATATAATAATTTAAAACACGTCCTTCATTCTAATTATAGTTTGTTTTTAATCATAGATAAGGGAATATTTTTAAAATTATAATAATTTAAGACTTACTTTATCCGAAATTATCTTATTTTCCAATTTATCGATGAACAAGCCACCTTGGTACAACTTTTTTTTAATCACTTTCTAACACTTTTTGCTCGTGCAAAATAATTTTTTCTAACTAAAACTCACAATTCAAATCCAATGATCACTTTAACAAACATACTTTTCAGCAGTTTTACACGAAAATGTTCTTATCTCGTTCCGATAAGTAGAGCACCTGTGTATGAATCGACAGTGTGCGATAACATGCGATTTTTGTACATATGCTCAAAGATGAAACAACTGTACTCTACTGAGTAAATGACTGCTCACAAATAACGCTGGAGCAACAGTGAAAACAGTTTTGATTGTTTGATGGTCAAGCAGTTAAGTAACAGATAGTTTTAGCTGATTTAAAGGCTAGATTTTTGAAACAAAAAACCTGGAAAATTTTAATTGATCCAACTGATTTTTGTTGGAATAAAAAAAAAAACCTAAATTCCAATTTTTGTCTTGGTCTTTTAATATTGTATAGAATTATTTTTTATAAAGATGATATTTGAGGTACTTCAAAACTATATCAAATAATAATAGCGAATGTCCCGCAATGAGATTATTTTCGGATTGAAAATAAATTATATATAATTCATTTTAAAATGAATGAAATTCCGTATAATTTTTCTAATCGTCTTTATATTTGATATATGATAAAAATATGTCATTTAGTACAGTAATACCATTTACATATAACACCCTATATTTAGGACTCAAGTAATAAAAGTTTATCAATTGACTAGGCACTCCAATGCAACAATCAACCTAGAAACAAAAGGAAATCTATAATTCTGAGAAAACAAATTAATTAACTGTAAAAGAATATCACAGAAGTCAAATACAATTGAGAATATAAAAAGTTTCAAAGTATCAAGTGTTTGAACTAAAAATGATAATTAAACTGTAAACTAAGTGTTAAATAGACAGTGATTAGTGTTACCAATTAAAATATCCATCCCTAAAAAAAGACAAACAATTTGCATTTCCATTTTTTTAAATAATATAACAAGTATTTAGTGTTTATTATTATACCGGCACCGGCATTATTTAAATATATTTTTTAATAAAATTCTGTATACTATATCACTTAAATTAAAAAAATATGTAGCATCATCACATAATTATTCAAACTTTGCAGGGATGGTATTGCTGCATTATGATGTTTCTTATTCATTCAATATTTTTCCTATATTTTTATATTAAAATCGATCTAAATGTGTTTTTGAATATTTATTAGAGCTCTTACGATTTGTAATCGAAGGGTTTTTACTTACTGTATACGTAGCTAAAAATTTACTTTCTAATTCTTGTGTCATTTCATAAATTCTTTTGTGCTCCATAAATCCCAGTCCAAAAAAAAATATAATTATAAAAATAGGCGATCCTATTAACTGATCAATAAAAATTTTCTTGGTAATAGTTTTTCCGTCTGATTTTGGTAAATAAATATCTAGATATTTATAAAAATAGTGGCTTGCAAGACCTTGTACAAGCCCTACTAAAAACATTTTTCCTGAAATTCAAATCATTATTTACACAATTCGTATATTAAATACAGAACTTAAAACGAGTTTTCTAAAAAAAGTACATGCAAAAATTTATTTATGAATGATGAGTGACACGTAGCCCCATGAGCCATAAACTGTTTTCAAATAGTATAACTATATGATTTAATTTTTAGTTAATTTCAGTTAAGAATGGTCCAAGAGTTCTGACTGGCCAAAATGCGAATCAATTTCACATTAGCACAAAAATCGTACTTGATTATCTGTCAATTGCATCATTTATCAATCGTTCTTCCATGTATCATAAATAAATTTGTGCAGCTCGAAAATTTAAAATTGTACTAATTCAGGTAATATGTTGCTTTTATTTCTTGAATTCATTTCCATACAGCTTATTTTATATCCTGCATTTATTATGAGTAAATCGTGTTCGCATTTCGGCTAATCAGAAGACTTAAATCATAGTCACATAAAAGCCTTTGGATCGTTCTTGATTTAAATGAACTATATAATTTTGATTGAAAGTTGAAAAATTAAATACTAAAATATATTCTTCTAAAAATTGATTAAAAATCATTTTTACTTACTCACACGGTCAAAATCATAATGTTTCAATGTTCTTTTTTGACTCATTTCAATTTTTTGTTCGATTGTATCTCCTATTCCAAATAGCACTCCACTACTTAAAACATTAGTCCATATTAAATATCTACTACTAAATGCTTTTTTAAACATTTCTCGTTTTAATTGTAAAAAATAATCTTTTTTGCGCTTGAAGTTTTGGATTTGAAATGTCAAATTTAGACAGTAAAACGTCAAAAATTATCAAGGTAATAGAACAAAATTTGATACTATGTAATGGTTACTCTTCATTTATTGTAAAAGATAAAATTTAAAATTTTAGATTAGATTAAAAATAAATCGTATAATATTAAAATAAGCATAGAATTTATTTTTAAAAAAATCCCTGACTCTCCTTTTCGGACTATAAAAATACGAAAAATTTGTTTAATATGTCATTTGAAATCTGCATTCAATACTGATTGTAAATATTTTCCTAATTGTGTAAAAAATCAATCTCTGCCAGGATTAATAATTTATTGCCTGCGGTAAATGTTGGTGGTCTATATTCTTGACATATGACAAAAATACGTTATATAACACTGTTACAGCATTAATATATATAACCCGGAATTTGGGACTCAAGAAATAAAAGTTTATAAATTGAGTAGGTGGCCAAATAAACCAGTCAGCCTGAAAACAAAATAAAATTAATATATATTATATAACAATACAAGCCTTTTTTACTTACAATATAAATTGTCAAAAATTTATCCTGTAATTCTTGATTCATGTCATTAAATTTTTTACGGTCCATAACACCCATTCCATAGAAAAATGAAATAATTAAAATAGGTGATGCTACGAACTGATCAATTAGAACTTTTTTAATAACAGTTTTTAAATCTGATTTTGGTAAAAAAATATCCAGATATTTATAAAAATAATGATGCACTGGACCTTGCGCAATCCCTACCAAAAACATGTTTCCTGAAATTTAACGTAAACGTTGAATATGAAGCATTTTTTATTAAAATTTGCCTTTAGTGTAAAATGCCTTGGGCACATAATTTGTGAACATATCTTATAAATTCCTTTATTCAAGGTTTTCTATAACAGTTGGTGATAGAGAACTGATAATTGGTATTGCGTATTATAAAAATATTTTTATGGGAAGTAAAATAATTTTAACAGAAACCGCAGTTTCGAAAAAATACAAATTATATTACAAATAAGTTATTTAAATTCTCATGGAAAATACTGTTTCAAAGCAATTTTAAATATCAGTTGTTAAATATAATGACTCAAAAAAAAAAAAAAAAAAGATAAATAAAGTATAGTTCCAATTCCACGTACCCATTCGTTGAAAATCATATCTTTCAGGTTTTTTCTTCTGTCTAAATTCAATTTCTTGTTGTATTAAATCTCCTACCCCTAACAACACACCACTACTTACAATATTAGTCCATATTAAATATTTGTTACTTGATGCATTTTTAACAATTTTTTTCAAAACAGAACCGTAATTAGCTTGCAATTTAAAAATGTAGTTAAACATTTTCTCTATTCTAAGTGTTATACGACACGTCAAAATTGAAGGAACAGATAATAGATAATTAAGTTTATGTAATATCGGGCATAATAATAAATTTTCAAACTTTTTTTTTTAGTTCATTACGAACATGTTAATTGCTTTTGACAGCTAATTCCAAATATATTATCAAGAACAAACTGCCGGCATTGTAATAACTTTAATTGCATATTGAAAACAAAACCAGTGTTTTAGTGCACATATACACATGCACAATATTATCTTCTATACTTATATATAATAGCAAATATGTGTCTGTCTGAAACTTATACAAATCTATACTCTTTCACCTATCACCGCCAAATTTTGCAGAAACAGTTCACTACCACTCACTAAGATATTTTCATTTGGTTTACATGCGTAGTTTATTCCAATGATAATTAAAAACCAAATCACTGTTACATTTTGATCAAAGGCACAGTTGAAACTGATTTTACAATAAATTAGCTTTCTAATAATGTTTGTTTTACCATTCTACGATTACTAATTTCAAATATATAATATTTGAATGTGACAGATGTTGTTGTGACATTACGCTTCCAATATCAGCTGGGTTGAGGGTAAAGGACATTTTGTTACTTTAATTGCATGCTACAATTATTATTAACTTGATTTTTATATTTAAAATATTGAAATTATTGTTGGTTATCTGTCAGTTGTATTCGTTGTATTAATTGACATTGCTCTTTATGTATTATGTAAATAAAGACTAAAATCGCGCATTACAAAAGTCATTGAGTATACTCTGGATAGACTGGACAATTGCAATAAATAATTGGAACGCGACACTAGCGACAGCGGGTGGTGAGTAGCAAAATCAATTTTTGTACACTATTAGTAACAATGGATGCGAGTCTGTAAAATAGATAATTTATGGATACTTTTGACAGTTACTTGAAATAATGCTAGAAATATTTGGAAAGTTTATTTATACTAAAAACGGCTAGGACTACGATTTAAATCTAGAGGTTGGTCGTAATGCAAATCAATTTTATTATTATAAATAGATTCGAGGAGTTTGAATGTTAAAATTTGTATATATATCAATTTTAATTGATTCAGTTAGTAGAAAGTGGAATAAAGAAAGGATAATAGATCATTTGATGTGATAAAAGTATGAAAAGCTGAAAAATTGTACATAATCATGTACATGGTAAGTATTCCTCAAATTATAATTTTGTTATTTTGAGGAATTTTTTTCATTGTAATTAATAATGAATCGATGCACGAAAAATGCATTCAAATAACAGAATGTCAATTAATCAACATAATAAATATTTATTTCCCATGAATATACCTGTGCCCATTTGTGGACATAACAATAGTAAATTATTATATATACAGTGTGACTAGAATATTTGATTTATTTGGACAATTAATGAATTATCCACTCAAACTTCAATTTCTGAAGAAAAATAATAACCTACTCAAAGTGGAGATAAGTTTTTTTAGAATATGTCGTAATAAAAGCGTATAAAACAAAAAAAAGCACATTGTTTAAAATTATTATCTGAAAGTTGCAATTAATACTGAACGCAAATATTTTCATGTAATGCAACATTAAGATTGATACTTTATTGCCTCCGGTATTTTTTGGTTATCTTTATTCTTGACATATGACAGAAATACGTCGTATAACATTGTTACAGCGTTAATATATATAACCCTAAATTTGGGGCTCAAGAAATAGAAGTTTATAAATTGAGTAGGTGGCCAAATAAACCAGTCGGCCTGAAAACAAAATAAAATTAATATACTAGTAGTAAAATAGCATATTTTTTACTTACAATATAAACGGTCAAGAATTTATTTTTCAATTCTTGATTCATATCACTGAACGTTTTGCGTTCCATAATACCCATTCCATAGAAAAATGAAGTAATGAACATAGGCGATGCAATGAATTGGTCAATTATAATTTTTTTACTTACATTAATTAAATCTGATTTTGGTAGAAGAATATCCAAATATTTATAAAAATAATGATGCATAGGGCCTTGTGCAAGTCCTACCAGAAACATGCTTCCTAAAATTAAATTCATTGTCAATAAATTAAGAAAGACAAAGTATATAATTTTTACCTACCCATTCGTTCAAAATCATATCTTTTCGGTATTTTCTTCTGTCTAAATTCAATTTCTTGTTGAACTAAGTCTCCTATCCCTAACAGCACACCACTACTTACAATATTAGTCCATATCAAATATTTATCATTTAATGCTTTTTCAACAGATTTCTTTAAGCCAGGCCCATAGGTAGTTTGCAATTTAAAAATATGTCTAAACATTTTTTTTAGGTTATGTTAAATGATACGTCAATATTTGAAGGTCCTTGTTACGTATGTGCAATAATAATACTCCAATTTATGTAATATCATTTATATTAATGAATTTTTGTACATTTTTTAAAAATATATGACGAACATGTCCACAATTACTATCTGCAGTTGTTTCCAAATATGATTCCAGAGGTAGCAAAAAGTTTTGATGTTGATCTTGACCGATTTGATACTGAAAATAAAAATATCTTTGTAATAAACCGTTCTTAGCTAAAATAAACTATACATTATTTCAATTAAATTTAGTTGGTGAGCAAAACTTATTGCTAGATCTCATACCTCTTCAAAAGCTTTGTAAATCACTTGAAAAACTGGTTGCTTTTCCGAGTGAAAAAATCCTCGAGAGCCATGTAAAACCATAACGCCTTCTTTTTCAGCGGTCTTACATATTGACATATACATACAATGATCTGGACGGAAATTATATTGGCACGGATAAATATAAAGTTTATCTAAAATCAAAAATTGAATATTATGCAAAGATATTGTAATATATTTCATAAATACATACCTGGATGATAATGAAAAATAATATTAATAATGTCTTGATCTCCGAAAGTAATTTTAAGTTTATATTTTTTATAAATTGGCACAACATATTCAGTCCATTTGAATTCTCTCATTTTTGTCAAATTCATAAGCAATACACCTGAATTTACACCTAAAAACAAAATACTTGTAGTCGTAATTTTTTCACAGTTCGAAATTTTTATGAACTCAGGAAACAATTTTAAAAAAAGTCAGTCAGTCTGTCTGAAAGCACGATAACTTGAAAATGAAGTACGGGTACGAATTTTCGACTGAAATTTTATATTTGAGTGGTACCCAAACTTTACTAATGGAACTTTTTAGTTTTTTGCGTTTATTTTATAAACGGTATTATCATGGTCGGAGAAATACAAATTTTTATTTACCTAGTTTTCCATAATAAGGATGCTTGGCAAACCTATTATACCATCCAATATTGGGATCTTCTGTTTCTGGTACAAGTGCTGCCATTTGTGTTGAATTCATTTTATAAAAATGTTCCCAAATTGTTTCCAATCCTGTTAAAAATAACGTATCCGTGTCCATATATAATACTGAATCAATATGGGGTAGTAAAGACTGAAAATAAATAACAAAATAAATATTTTTAGACTGCAACATACAGAATTATTCTGAGCTACATGTTGAAATGTCCCTTATACAAACATAATTTTTGGTTATGGAATTTGCTTATTCCATAACCAAAAATCTTGTTAAGAGAAATTATAGTTTAAATCATGTTTGGAATGGCGTACTCCTTGCCTTCGGCTTGAAAATGTATGTGTTTCAGTTTACTTACGGGTAAAAACAGTCTTTGGGCAGCACATTGTTTGAATAATCTTCTCCATTCATCTGGATTATCTTTAGGAAAGGTTAATGGCAGTATTTCATAACTGAAAGCTCTATTAGTTAGAACTCTCCATTCGCTTAGCTAAAAAATAAAATAAAAAAAAACTTATTATTCTGTTTGTTGATTGCTTAAATGAATTCAAAAAAAGACTAGAATTGGACTTACTTTTTCTTTAAAATCTAACATAAGAGCATCCTCACAGAATATCACAAAATTTAGATGAGTTTTTGTGAACATTAATGCAGACTTTAACATCGTAAAAGCTTCTTTTATTCGATCGCCACATGCTACTACAGCTAAATATATTTTATCATACCTGAAACTCAAATCAAATTAATTCAAATTATTTCAATTATAAATTATTGAAATTGATTTCCTATTTAAGACCCGGTCTTTCCACCTATGAATAACTTTATTCGGTGGATAATATCCATAGCAACAACTATTGCAAATTATCTAGGTAATAAAGTTATTCGGAGATGGAAAGACCGGGCCTTATACAAATAAAACAGGAAACTGTTTCTTACTTCAAATTATAGTTCCTATTACTGCTTACGATTAAATTATCAGTTTGAGCATTAGATTTATGAGCTGTAATATTTTTGATTATAATATGAGTATATTCAGATCTAAAGGACCAGTATAAATATATAATAAAAATGACAAATGATAAAAAAACTATTCGAAGAAACGAAGTGAGTTTCATTTTTAAATGATAGTTTTGTTTTATATATAGCTCACTGAAAATCACTTTATTTTATAAAAATTTCATTTTAATTGTTTATTGTCAATCAACAGACACTCATATTTATGTAAACTTGTAATCTAACAAATGTCAAATTTGACATTGGGGAAACTGAATATCCCTAGATAAGACAATCTTTAATTAAATTTCAAATATAGAAAAGTATATGTATAAAAATATTATTTCAAATATAAAATAGTATATGTATAAAAATTATTTTTGGATTTGTGCGATGAATATTTAGAATATATTTTAATTTTTTTTTTAAACATAGAACAGCAGCCATCTTTATTAAGGTGTTGCTGTCAAAATTTTTAATTTTGTGACATAAAATGTCTCATCAGACAGGAATACGAGGTAAAATCATGAATTACTAATAATATATCTTATATTAAATGATTTATTTGTAGCAAATGATTCATTAAAAAAATATTTTGCAAAATGTAAAGAAGGTAAAATAAGATTGATCAAAATATCTATTGAAAATGGTAAACGTTATTTATTTATTAATTATTTTTTTTGTGCATTTGAGAAATATTATTTTTGCAGAAGAATTAATATTGTCAAGTTTTGCGGATGCCAAAAAAACGTTTGAAAAAGATTATGATGAATTAATAAAGCCTTTAATAGAAGATGATCAACCTTCCTATATTTTATTTCGATTTGATAGTAAGAATTCATTTGGTTATGATTGGTTGTTAATAAGTTGGTGTCCTGATACTGCACCGGTTAGACAAAAAATGTTGTATGCTAGTACTAAAGCTACTCTTAAGCAGGAATTTGGTACTAGTAACATTAAGGAGGAACTACATGGCACAGTTCTTGTAAGATCTATAACATTTTAATTACTTGAATTAATTAATTATGATTTCAGAGTGATATTACATTTAATGGTTATCAAAAACACAAATTAGATATGAAAGAGCCTGCTCCTTTGACTACGAGAGAAGAAGAGTTATTAGAAATTAAAAAAAGTGAAACTGATTATAATATTGATAGTAAACATCAAACATTGAGTGGTATTTCATTTCCTATTACTGAAGCGGCAAAACAAGCAATTGTCGATATGACTTTGGGTTCCTATGATTATTTGCAATTTAAAATAGGTACATTTACAACTAAAATATAAAAATAAAAACGTTTATAAAGTAATCAATTTCAGATATCGAAGAAGAAAAAATTCATTTAGTGACTGCTAGTAACATTACGTTAGATAAACTTCCATCAAAAGTACCTAGTGATTGTGCCAGATATCATTTATATTTATTTAAACATACACATGAAGGGGATTATTTAGAAAATATTGGTAATTTGCCATACATTTGTAGAATTTTTAATTTTGATATTTGCATTTTTTAGTGTTTATTTATTCAATGCCCGGCTACAATTGTTCTATTAAAGAACGAATGCTGTATTCAAGTTGCTTGGGACCTCTTACAGAACTAATAGAATCATTAGGTATAGAAATTGTTAAAAAACTTCAAATAGATGATGGAAAAGAACTTACTGAAGAATATTTACAAGACGAAATCCATCCAAAGAAAAATTTGCATCGTCCTAAATTCGCAAAGCCGAAGGGTCCTCCTAATAGAGGCGCTAAAAGATTGACCAAGTCTCAACAGCCGTCAGAGCACTAAAAAATATTTTACTATACAGAATATCTTAGCAGACAAAGTCTTGCCATAATAAAAAAACTGTTTTTATTTTATTCATATTGCTCAATTTTTCTGATAATAAAGTTCAATCCGGTGGGACTTTTTACAGTAGAATAAATTGTATTTTATTTTCAATTTATCACTCAAAACATGCATTTTGCTGAGTAGTGTAATGATAAATGTATCAAAAAAATTATATATTTATATATTCTGAACAATAAGTGCTATTTATTTGCATTGTGTATCTATCTATTAAAACATTCCGCTGTGGGCATTAATAAAGCAAGTTTTAGATAAAAATATGCAACAGAAATTTATATTGTGTGACTAATTAATATTGGATTTATTAATGAAGAGCAAAATTAGAATGAGTTAATTTATTTTGTTTCCAAATCTATACTGTCTAAATCGTGTTTATCATCAATTTGTGTATTTTTATATTCTTTAAAAAGTAACATATCTTCTTTAGCCTTATGTTCTTTAATGGCTTCTCTAAATTTCGCTTGCCTTTCTTCATGAAAACGATATTGCCAATAACGAACATCTTCCATTGTTATTCCTGCTAATTTTAGTAATCCCAAAGATAATCCACCGGCTACTAAACCCAAACAAGTACCTAGAATATGAAACAAAAAAAAGAAGAAATATTCCTTGGGATAAATTAAAATATTTACCAAGACCTCCTCCAACCAGCATTCCTTTAGGCCCCATTGAAAATTTGTAAAGTGCACCCGTGATTCCACCGCCTATTAAATATTCCCAAATACTTGATTTGCCTCTATATACCGAAATTGTATTTATTATTAATCTAAAAATCATGAAAAGAACATTGGAATAAAAATTGAAAGAAGTAATTTAAGTTGAGAACAGTCCAAGGGCTCTTATGCGATCGCATTTCAGCCAATTAGAGGGTTAAATCCATCGTAACTGAAATGAAGTATAGGCCCATCAATTAAAAATATACTCACACATATGAAGTACTAAAAGCTCCTAGTCGCCACCCCCATTTAAACGCTCCTTTCCCAAAAGCCACTGTTACTTGATCTTGTAATTTTTTCTACAAAATTCATACTTTTCTAAAAGTTGTTAACAACATTACAAAATTGTACTTTCGCATCTAGATGAGTTTTAAAAGCTGTAGCCTGATTATTATCCATAAAATTCATGTAAGCGACTCTACTTTGTCCTATTCCGCCATACATTGCTCCTATAAAAAGCCCCAAAAATCCTACTTGAAGAGAAGAATTGAGTTCGGGGCTTAGGTTGCCAAATTCACTAAAAATATTCAGCACAATTTTTTTATATAAATCCGTTAGTATTAGTACTTACTCTGTGCTAAACATGTAATACAATCTATCTTTACCGGTATCATTCGCTCTTTGAGCATATAAATTTTTAGCAGTTTGTGAATCCTTTGAAACATTATCTGCAGAATTGATATCGAATGGTAAAATACCACTCAATATTAAACTACTTTTAGAAATTATATTTCGTAACATTTTTGTACCCCTAACCTCACATATATGACAGTTCTGTAACTAAACAGGGAATTTTAGTTTACACAAGTTGTCGATAGGGGTTTTTTGTAAATAAGCATTGCAGGCTTGTAAAATGACAGGTGACAGTTAGTGGATGAATAAATGGCGTATTGTGTAGTAAACAAAGATTCAAAAGTGTTTAAAAATTATTTAAAATATTAAAAGTGAGATTTCGTGTGTTAATATAAAGTTTTTTTTTATATTTTCGAAGGTAATTACTTAGGATTCAACAGTTTATTACTGTCAAAATAGTTTTTAAGACCAGTTTTTCCATTCCCGCTCAACTTTATGTGTTTATTAATGTTTGCAGTAATTATTATTGATGCAACAGTTCCCGTGATTACTAACCCACAGATGAAGTTAACCTTCAATGAAAATTGTTTAAAGCCGGCTTTTTTAATTGTTCAATAAATTCTGGCAAATTAAATTTGATAAATTTTCTTGTATTATATTATATATTTATTTTACAGGCCCTTGAAATAGTATGATACATCATTTTTCAATATGCCAAGCCCGCCTGAAAATAAGTTTTCAGAAAAAGTAAGTGATTTTACAATTTTAATTCAGACCAAATTAAAGCTATCCTTCAGCCTTTATTATTTAAAAATCTAGTGTTGTTTCTAATCTTTTCTTTTGTTACACAGATATCTTGATTATTTTAACGACATTCTTTTTATGTGTACTAGTAGTAAACACATTTAAGAAAGAAAATTCTGTTCGTTTTTCTTGAAAGCAATTAAAATTTGAAATATAATTGGAATTACATGGGAGACTTAAAAATGTAAATACTTTCATTAAATTTTATTGCTACCAGCTGTTGAAGTTTGTCTTTTATTGTAATGGTACTTACATTTTAATTTAGATAGTCATTAATCAAGCCTTTTATGTTCTTAGGTGTGACAAGCCATTATTTTATTTATTCGTACTGTATGATGTTAGAAAGAGTTAAATGTGATTAGAGATTGAATTCCGTATATTTTTTTCTAATATCTTGTTGAATATTGATACTACAATATCGTGGATATATTTTATAATAACTTTCTACTGTTCACTCTGAAATATATGTTGTTAAAATGATGTAGTAATATTCTTTAAAATGGCATTGAAATCCTTACAAACAATTCATTTCTAGACTCGATATACATCTTTACATTGTTGAGTGACATGTCAAGAAATATCTCATCAAGATAAATAATGTAATTAAAAAATAAAAGAAGGTTATGTTTGTAGCTTCATTTTTCTTGTCATAGGTGGTACCCTTTCGCTAATTATTCCTTTTGTTATTTATTTTTTATTTATTCAAATGTTAGTAGAAAGTGTTATTATTATTTTTTATTGAATATTAAATAAATAATAATAATTTGTAAACATAATCTAATTGAAATATTGAAAGTGAAATTACAATTTTACTTTCATTACTACAAAAATGGAACCATTTATGGATGGTAATAATTGTTTTTCCATTAGATTCACAATTTATGATTCAATACTTCCGGTACTTGGGAATAATTTGTTTTTTTTTTTTATTATTGATTCAACTTTCATTTATATTTAAACTAGCAGTTACCTGTGGCTTCGCCCGCATATGTTTGAGCTTTTTGTAATCAATGAAAAGTGCACTCGGGAAAACCGCAGGCTGGCGATATTTTTTGTTGTTTGATCCAATTGACTTTCACTTAAAAATATAGTAATTGAATGTAAAGTCTGTCCACGAAATCTAGAAAAAATGCATTATCAATTGCAATTAAAAATTAAGAAACGTAAATCCGTGAAAATATGAAGCACGGAAAAATACTTATTGATGTTTTAATTTAGGGTGACTCCAATTGACATTCTGTTATTTGAAGGCATTTTTCATGCAGTGATGCACCTGAATCAACTAAAATTTATATACTCAAATTTTAACATTCAAACTCCACGAATTTACTTATAATAATAAAATTGATTTGCATTACGACCAACCGCAAGATTTAGATCGTAGCCTCAACCGTTTTTAATGTAAATAAACTTATAAAACAGTACACAATTGAATTCACATTATTTTTTTAACGATATTTATGTCAAAATAACCATAGATATATGTAATATACGGACTTGCATTCATTGTTACTTATAGTGTGCAAAAATTAATTGTATTACCAATCACACAAGGTCGCTAGTGTGGCGTTTCAGTTATTAATTGCAATTGTCCAATCTATTCGGGGTATACTCAATGACTTTTGTGATGAGCGATTTTAGTCTTTATTTACATGATACTTAAAGAACAATGTCAATTAATACAGCTGACAGATAACCAACAATAATTTCAATATTTTAAAAATAAAAATCAAGTAAATAACAATTGTAGCATGCAATTAAAGTAACAAAATGTCCTTTCCTCTCAATCCAGTTGATATTGGTAGCGAAATGTCACAACAAAATCTGTCACATTCAAATCTCATATAATGTGGTAAATCAAACATTGTAAAATCAGTGCTTTTGACGAATGAAATTTTTGCCAATTCATTGGTTTTTAATTTTGATTAGACAATCCACGCATGAAATCACATGAAAAAATTTGGTAGTGATAGGTGAAAGGTTATTGATTTGTATAAGTTTCAGTCAGCTTTTATATATATTTATAGTTTAATATTTCGATGATTAGCTTTCAATATGTTTCCAGTAAAATTCCGAAGTATATTAACATCCAACTTTGACTACAAAAATCATATTATACAAGGAAAACTCTTCAATTTCAAAATTATTTTGACACATAAACTGTTTGAGTTTGTGATTGTATTACTTTTTACCTGCGATAGTTTGTCTATTTCTAAAAATGTTTAGTACGGCTCTGTGAAAAGCACTGCTTTAACTTTGTATAATATTTGTTACGAAATAAGCATAACATGTGCATACCATACATACATGGTGTAGTTTATGCACATGGCTGGATGTCGGCACGTTGTATATTCTTTGTATTCACAGACGTTAATAGAAGACTACTAAGTTTAGCTGTTATGAACGCGGAATTCATTTATTATATTTAGGTCAAAATAACAGAATACATATTCTATTATTTTGTGTGTAAGTTGTAATTTCGTATTTAAGATCAAATTACTGAATGTAAGGATTTGAGTAAAAAAGTGGCAATTACCGCAGCTATAAAATAAAGTATCTCTTGAAAGATTTCACATGAATGTGCGAAAGAAAAAGTTTATAAATATTGAAATTCAATTATTATTATACCTTCCTTCATTATGAATGTAAATTTCTATTCCTTTATTAGTTCTGTTAGCAGACTACACGGCAATAAATTAAGCATTTATAAAAAGCAATCAATTTTGATGAAAGCGTTTAAAACGTTCCATTGATTAGCACTTTTTTTGAATTCTTATTTCCTGTTTGATTTGCATTTATTCCATTTATTTTAGGGTCTTCCAAACATTTATTTAATTTTTTTCTTTTTTAATTATTTTATCTATGAAGCTTTAACTAACAACTATTAATTTTTTTACAATATTTAATAAACGTTACATTCAGAATAAATCAAAATTGGTGACGTTATGTTTCTAGTTTCTAAAACAACCAACACATTTTGATAATTATAGTTTTTAAATAAAACCGCATTAAGATTGTGTATATATTTAATTGTTTTATTATGTAGTCATGTCAAAATTCGTGAGTAAATATTTATGTACATTTCAAATTAATGTTTATTTTATCTACATTGTCTAAATCATCCTTTGTTTGTTGAAATTAATTTTATTTTGAAATTTCATAGGTAGACTGCATATTTAGGTGAAAAGATTAATGTAAGAAATAATAAATGTCATATATTGTTGAAATTTTGTATTTAAGACTAGTTTGAGGTCTAGTTGTGCTCCTTGCATTATGGTTGCAAACGTCTGTACCGGAAGTGCACTTTACTTGAAACTTTTTTTTGAATTTTTCGCATAAATCCAAAAAGGTTAGTCATACGATAGTGAAATTCAGTATATGTGATTACTACAGCGTTTCAATGAATTATTGTAACATCTAAATGATCACCTCAAATGTCAGTGTCAACTGTCAATTATTCAGTCAAAAGGTTTACAAATATTAGTCATGTGGTGTCTACATAATCTTTTTTTTATTTTGCGTTGTCGTATAGAAAATAAGTCAAGAAAGTCTAGTTACTTGAAAATTTTTTTCATTTCTATTCATCCGATTTCAGACGGTCACATTGAACAATTATATTCAATATTTGTGGGCAGCTTTTGTTAGATCATATTTATATTATTTTTTAAATATTTTCATGCCATATGGATGAGCTGACATGTGATCAGAGTAAAATGAAACCGTAATAATTAATTTAATAATTGCAGAAATTGTTTAACTGTATCATAATAGATATTTGATAACCTGATGATTCTTTTTTAGAAATCATGTTACCATTACATGCGAACAAAAATTACCTCAGTTTGTTGAGCGCAACATAACGTAAGAAGAGAATAAAAATACATACTGACAATAATGAAGAAAATTGTCACTAAGAATATTTCTTGATTGTGTGATCAACCAAATCAATGAGGCCAGTGTACCTGCATTAAAAAAAATTGTTAAAGGCGTGGTTTGAACTGTTTATTGTAAACGTTTTCAAGTGTAGTATAATACTTTCATCTGTTCAACTAACACATACGCATCTATGGAAAGTCCACCGTTGCACATAACCTGACTGTAACGCAAGTGACAGTTGACGATCAGCTGCGTTGCCATGTAGACAAACCGCGTCTCAACAAAAATCTATCAACTATATTAAAAAAAAAAAAAAAATTATAATAAATAGTTGTTTTATTTTAATTTTAAAAGTGAGTGATTTTTCAATGATTTGTTTCAATTGGAAAGAATATTATCGTATTTTAAAGTAAGTTTTGAATTTTCTCTACAATCTATTTTATAATAAGATATAAAATATAAATTTTGAAGTTTGATCCTATCCTTATAGCATTATTATTGGAAATTGGTTGGTTTAAAGGATCGGAATAAATCATAGTCATTGTTTATTTGGACGTTTCGGTTGTCACAGCAACCATCTTCAGCGAATGGATAATATTTTTTTCATAAATAGATTCCTTAGGAAAACATTGATATCGTTTCCTTTCAATACATTTTTAAAAATAGCGAAAAGCACAGTTTTCAAACCAAAATCCATAAAATAAGATATAGAATAGTTTTATTTTTGAATTATTTAAAATCAATATTTTCTTAAGAATCGATATTAGATTTCATTACCCGCATGGATCTTTTTAATATAAATTTTTTATTGTCTTATTACATGCGGGACAATTTAAAGATCGTTTTATGGAACAATGTATTTTTCTCTCTTTGTTATAAGATAAAATTAAAGTGCACTACATCTTAGAACGTTGGGTGCTAGTCTTTCGTCACGTTCTGTAATCCACACTCATTTGTTTTTTAGTTGACGTCATGTTTCACAGCTTTCTTAAAGATAAAAATTCAAGTGACACTTTTTCCGACAACGTAAATATTTCAAAAGAAATTTAAGTCAATATTTTTTTAAATGTCTTCCGCTCTGAATGTATAATTTTAAAATCTGCGGTTTAAGCAATTACAATATTTGTGTAAATGACATAGGATATTTTTAGTGATTTCCTCATGTTTCCGGATGTATTCTTGAAAGTGAAAAAATCAATTAAAGTTAAAAACTACTTTTCTATCATTAATTTTATTACTTATTTTCCTCCAATAATTTTTTACTAAAACGGAATGTAAAGTCATTCTAAAATTACTTGTGCGTATTAAATTGCATAACAGTATTGAAAAAACAAAACAACGCAATTTTTAAATGTAATCAAAGTACATTCTTCACGACCTTGTGAAGGGCACGACATACATCAAGGCACACCCTGTTGACTGTGCAATGTGCATGCTACCTGAACGTAATAACATCTGCCTCAGAAACAAAAAAATATCTGACAGGTGTATGGTATGAATTAGCTGACACTATAGTTTATTTCAGTTAAGAACGGTCCAAGCACTGATGATTTAAGCTTTCTGATTAGCACAAAATTCGCACTTGTGCAGCTCGAAGATTCAAATTTGTATTTATTTATGTAATATGTGAATATATGTGTTGCTTTTATTTCTTGAATTTAATTCCAAATACATTGTTTTATATTCTGCATTTACTGTGAGTGAATCGTGGTCGCATTTCGGTCAATCAGCTTATGAAGCATTGGACCGTTCTCAACTAAAATGAACTGTAAATCATGAAACAATTATAGATTTTTAATTGTCAAGTTTATCTAAATTATTATTTATTGCAATTGTCATTTGTTACTGTAGTTAAAATATAAGAAAATTTTAATGTGGCGTAATATAGCAATAGGTGTTCAAGATCAAATTTTTTTAGAAAGCATATGTTCAAATGAATCTACTTTTCTGCTATAAATCAATTATTTGTACGTGACATTATAACCTACTCGTAATAAAATTTGCTCTTATAAAAAGCGATGATTGCTTGTTTCAATTGTATTATGATTTTCAAATCTAGGTTGAGCAATTCCGTTTTCGTCAACTGTGAGCAATATTAGTACCCCTTTTGCAGACATCTTTCTCATGTTTAAATTATATACTTTACAAGGTCGATCATCTGAAGGCTTGGTTACACTGTACTTAAGAGTCTCAAAAAGAACGAAACACGTGTCTACAGTTGCCGTCCTATTCAGGATGATAGTGTAAGCCGACTCTTGAATTTGTAATTTTGTGAAACAATCCAATCAATATTGATTTGCAAAATTTAATAAATTCAGGATTTAGTTTGAAAATACTTATAGTTTTACAACCAAACAGATGGTAAAAATAATTAAATCAAAATTGACGTGTGATTTTCCCACTTATCTATAAATATTTATTGAAAACGATAAATGTGTTTACAAGTGCTTCATTACCATATGTTATATGTGATTTTGTATTCGTAATAGTTGTTTTAAAAAAAAATGGAAGAATCATCTAGATGATGAAAGCGCATTTTTGACAGCTCATGAATGCTTGTTACTTCAGAGATTTCGCAAATTACCATCTCTCACAATTACTGAGTTTGAATAAAGCAATTTGGGCAAACTTACGAAACAGCAGCTTCCATTTAGTACTAGTTTCAAGTTGACTATTTGATAGGTACATAATTTATGCATGTACAAACTCAAAAATACCTTTTAATCTTCATTGTTTAGTTATTGACTGACGGGAGGTCAAGTGCTGTACCTTAAACTGATAATTTGATCTTTATCAAAGCTATATAAGAAAAATACACCAAAAGTAAACAAATTTTCATCCAATAATAATAATTCATTCTAATAAGCTTCAAATTCGCGTCAAACAAGTCATTGAATTAATCCCTGACAGATTTGACAACTGTAAATAATAATAGTGACAAACGCGGCGAAAGTTGTAACTAAATTTTTATCTACTTTAATAAATTTTAGTTGCCATATCCCTAATGTCATTGTTTGGCACTGTTTCACTTGAAACAAGTAATTGAATAATTTAATCTTCCACAATCACTGAGCTTGAATTAAAGCAATTTGTGCAAACCTACGAAATAGCAGCTTTCATTTAGTATCAGTTTCAAGTCTGTAAATAGTATAGTTGCTGAGATCTCAGCGTCACGCCAGCCAGCCAGCCAGCCAGCCAGCCAGCCAGCCAGCCAGCCAGCCAGCCAAAGTGAATATAATAGCGCTTTTTTCGGAAAAATGCGCTAAAAATAGCTCCTGTGCATATGTGGATGGTCCATATGTTCATAATAAATATCAAATTAATATAAATGACTAGCCTCTAGGAAACTTGAGCGATAAATGCTGATGATCACAAGTAGAAAATGTTGCATAAATATTGGTGATTAATCAGATGTAAACAATTTCCTGAAGATTTCTGCAAAAGTGTGTTTAGTTATTCACGAATTTTGCATTCTAGAATTGATAATTTTAATTAAAGATTGGGACGAGAAATATGAAATAAACCAACTGAATAACAACGTATTTGATAAGTGTCGAAAAATGAAGTATTTTCAAAAGCAATTTTCACTAATATGCCCGAAACAAAATTACTTCAAATCTCAAGAAAGTGTCATTTCATGTTTCTAGTAGTGCATGAATTTAATTTCATGACTCAAAAAGTTACAATTCAATTAGAATTATTATGAAAGTAACTATACGCTTTTTCCAATTTTGAAGTAGATTATCGAACTTT
Source organism: Dromius quadrimaculatus (assembly GCA_963989225.1). Lineage (NCBI taxonomy): Eukaryota > Metazoa > Arthropoda > Insecta > Coleoptera > Carabidae > Dromius > Dromius quadrimaculatus. The sequence continues at coordinate 103,920 of OZ022331.1, forward strand.
TTTGTCAAAAAATATTTTGTATTGCGTCTCAACAATCACGCAAATACCGCTAATTATTATCTAAATTAAATATAAAAATATATATATTGAATAATTAATTGAGGTATTGTTATCAAACTTTGAACAGAGTTGAGTTCCTCTACTACGCTACATGGCTCTCTTAATAAACTAGATTGCCTTCAATTGAATCAAAAAAATTTTTACTTATATATTTGTTGCTTTTATGTCTTGAATTCATTTCCAGCAAGCTTGTTTTGAATCCTGTATTTAATGTGAGTGAATCGGGTTCGCATTTCGGCCAATCAGAAGGCTTAAATCGTAGTCCCTTAAAAATGCTTGGACCATAAGCATTCAAATTTTTATATAATGGCTGCCCAAATGTCATAATTTTATATTGAGATATATTTATTTTGTATCATACAAACGAAAATCATGTACCAAATTTGATACAAAAATGTATATTTTCCTACAAAATTTAAAGACAATTCTGATGAAATGAGGGTTGATTGAAGGATTTCGTCAAAGTAGTATATGCAGCACTGTGTACTACGGAATATAATCAAGAAGAAGAAAAATGATGTATTGAACGCAACAATTTTTTATTTCAATTATACTTGACTATTCTAATCTCTACAAAAACTGATAATATGTATTTCTTAGCACTGAAGCATAAAATAAATTAATAGTGAAAGCATATAAAATCATCTCCATCTAGTGTCATGCTGTTTGACAGCATGTTATTGTTTTATTGTTATTTGTTACCGTGGTTACGCTTACTATTTCTCTCTCTCTGATCGTAGATTGGTAGTTGTTCATTTGTTCCTGAGAAAGAAAATAAGCGCGGGGACATTGATCTCATGGATAAATAGATCTTCGTAACTTAATTCAACTTTAATTGTGCTGGAATTACTGGACTTGATAATAAATGTAGTTAATTTTTCCAATTTAGACAATAAGTACCGAACAAATGACTAATATTCTAGTTAAATAAAATATAGGAAATTACATGCATTCATGTTTCACTTTCGCTTTCTTCCACCATTAAAAATTTCTGTAATTTGGAGCTACAACTGAGAGCTGTAAAAATATCTCTGGCTATTAACATCTGAAATTTTAATAATAATCTCTCTCTATGTATGTCGAGCAAGTTTCCCTCAGAAAAAAAGTGTGCTCAACTTGTCATAAAAATGCGCATATCTACCTTTTAACTTGACGCAAAAAGGGTCTCTATAAGCGTGATGAAGATTAATTAACTATGTGCTTTAATGGCAGTTTAGAAATTAGTTTGTAATTACCAGAGTTTTTCCTAAATTTCTTCATCTACTTCTTAAACTTCTCGAATAAGAAATAAATTGAGCTAACGTGTTATAATTATAATATTATAATACAAAAAATTTGACTCACTTGTACACCTTTTGACTGAATAATTGGTAAAATCGATTGCAACCAAAATTTAGATGTTACAATTCATTAAAACACTATAGCAGTCTCAAATATTAAAGCAATTGTTGAGTTTCTCCATGCCGAGTTCAATGGATTTACAATATATATTTATCTATAACTGTGTGTGTATAAGTGAAAATAGCTCCTGGTCGCCGATTCAAGTATGTTTATCATATATACCTGTTTCGTTGTCTTGTCTTTTACAAATGTGTTCTGAAGAGTATAACCACTTTCTCATCGTTTGCTGATCGAATATTGAAAGTGATTTTATTTAATGGATTTCGAACATGGATCTATTGACATCCAATGATTTCTCAAATTAATTACTTTACATATTAATTAGTGCGTTCACCTTTTAAAGGCATTAATACGTCGTTTGGAATATCTTTACCTTATCAATAATAAATGAAAACAAGTCCTAAAATATGCACAAAATTCCCAAAATTAATACTATCTTTCTGAAGGATAAACCAAATTTAACTAAACAGCATTTTTATTTTTTATTACAAGATTTGTTTTTAAGTTACGTGAGATATTACTGGGTACAATTAAAATCACATTTGAAACCACTTTATACAAATTCATAACAAAATGTGCAGTATTTAAATATGCAGAATGTAAATTATGTTTGTACTTTACAATTTGATAACACTAACTGTAAATGAATACCTACATATCCGTTGCTTCCTCTATAAACAATGTTGGTTTTAAAACAGATCTATCGTTACAAGTTATAGCTGCTCTTGAAAAAATTAAATCTCATTTTAAAATTGACAAAATTCCCTCGGAAATTTAATTTGTCGCTCTTGAAATTAAATTCTCCAATCTCATCACACCCGAGACGACGGTAATAAATTTGAAATTGGCAATTTCTGTCTGGCGTTATTTTAAAATTGAATAGAGCAAAATTTCACAGCATATTTTGTAGTTATTAAAGAATTTATTGCATTTTGATGCATGTTTATTTTTATAATTGACTTTTTCATTCTGTCTAAGTTAACAACGGTCCAATGTTTCTTAAGCTGATTGATCGAAATGCGAACACGATTCACTCACAGTTAATGCAGGATATAAAACAAGCTTGCAGAAAATGTACAAATCTTCTTTTGATAATTGATGAACAATTGACAAAATGCAACTGAAGTACAATTTTTGTGCTAATGTAGAATTGGATCGTATTTTTGCCAATGAAAAGTGCCATAAGAAGCATTAGAATGAACTGTAAAATAGTTTCTTTAAAAATCCCGGAGTTCATCACAGATCTTTTTTTTTTTTTAATTTATCAAACAATGTCAATCTGTGGGAAAATGCATATTTCATTCAAAACAATTGAACATAAGTATTTCTCACATGTTAATATACTTTTAAAATCTGCTTCAAATCAGACTACATGATCTATTCGTTTCGTTATTATGGTATAAAATTAGCATAAATTTTTCTTCAACTAGAATTTCAGCTACCTATGTTTTTTATTTATTTTTAAAGTAGAACAACGGTATTACGGTTGTTGCAAGTTTTGCAAAAAATATTATGCAAAATATTTTATTTATTAACAATATGTTTAATTTGTTTCATTCTATTTATATTATTGAAATAAAGAAAAAAATATTATAGAAAGTGATAGTTTTTGAAATAATATTGCACATATTTGAAATAAATGAAAACAAAACATTTTTATTCACTGACAATTGCTGGTTGGCTGGTATTTTACTATAACTACCGGAAATTCTTCTCCATAATACAAAATAAAAGTCATTATGTATATGCAAGTATGCAAAACAATCAAATTTACATATAATTTCTGGGAAACCATTGAAAATTTTATGAAAATAAAAACACTTTAAAATGGACCTTTAAATTGAAATTGTAGCTTGAATAGTTCCCGAGATCCCAATGATGCTTGCAAGCTTATTCAAGAAAAACATATTTGGTGTGCGGTAAAAATTTTTTTTATCATAAGCACGTATTTCATGAAAAAAGAAATTTTAAATTATTTATTAACAAGAACAATAGAAGAAATGAGAAAAGCAAATGAAACATGAATTTATTGTTACTGTTGTTCCAGTAACATACTTTTACGTTTTACTTTAATTTAAATAATTATTGTTTATCACAAAATTGATTCAATAAAAATGAAGAGACGATCATAGTTGATGCTTCATACTATATATTACTGTAATTAATACATAATGTGTTTGACAGAGAGAGAAGCATACCATGTTGGGGTCGAACGGTTGACCTCTTAATTGGTTCCCGGCAGATATTTGTCATTTATGGGTGCACTTGTCGTGTTTATGGCTGTTTTTATGAAGATTATAAAAAGAAATGACAGTTAAAATATAAATGTAAATTAGAGAAACAATAGTTATTAACATGTTTTAATTGAAGATAATTCAAATTATTGTGGGAACTCTATGAATAAGATATTTATAGATGATGTTGACAGATCATGTAAGTAGTATTTGAAGCCAGCAATATTGTAGTGCATTTATCAATTACTTACAATCTAACAGTTGCGGTAAATAAAGTTCATAATCATAGCAACCACAATAATTAAACTAATAGAAATAAAAACTTTTTTTTTAAATAAATCTTGTGAAAAAGAAAATGCATTTCTTAATTATCTTTATATTCATTACTTTTCAAAAATTTTCTTAATTCCTTTTTTATACAAGGTGTGAACAATTATTGACTTACAGTTGGGAAAAATAGCGTAAAAACATTCAAATTGCTAAAAAAAATTTAGAATTCGCAGAAAAGTTATTAAGAAATATTGTTACTGTCTACGAGTTCTATTACTGCTTAAATTTTATGTATACATGCTGTATAATGTAAAAAACATGTTCCTTATCAAGTATGATAACACTTATCATCAAATTCAAATTTGTAGTTTAAGATTAATTAGTGTCACACTTATACTCTAAACTAAATTTTGTAATGTTTCAAAATCGCATATAATGTGTTTTTTTTTTCAAAATCTCATGACGGAATAAATAAATAAATAATTGAATGTGAGATGTGTACGGCATTTTAGTAAAAGAGGCGATTGTTTCAAGGAGGACTGGATGTAAGAATAATTGCTATAAATAGTTCTATGACATGAAGTGAAAATGGCTGTAGTATGATATCAAATTCTAGTTTATGTCTTGAATAGATTTTGCACTGAATATCATCCTAAATATGGAAATGTTTTTCAGAACTTAATTTTTGTTGTCTCATTATTGAATCTATACAAATCGTTTTATCCCTTCTATGAAATTAATTTCATAAAATAAAATATAGTAGTGAATATTATGTTGCCATTGCCAAGTAAAATGTCTAGTATTTGTTTATTTCCAGTTAGAACGGTCCAAAGGCTCTTATGGGACTACGATTTAAGTCTTCTGATTGACCGAAATATGATCCAATTTTACATTATTACAAAAATCGTACTTGGCTTTCTGTCAGTTGTATCATTTGTCAGTTAAATTATCAAAAATAGTTTTGTGCAGTTCGAAGACTCAAATATGTATTTATTGAGGTAATATGTGGATATATTTGTTGCTTTTATTTCTTGAATTAATTTCCGGACAGCTTATTTTTTATCCTACATTTACTGTGAGAGAATCGTGTTCGCATTTCGGTCAATCAAAAGGCTTAAATTGTATTCCCATAAGAGCTCACGTCACATAATAATTATCTTTGATGTTTTTGTCATTCTACAATGATTGCATAAATTCTTTGAAAATACCGATTTTTATCATTTTGCAAACAGAACTTGAAAACGAATTGTGAAATTATTTGATTTTTGTGATATTAATTCTTTATTTTGTTGCAGCATTTGACGAAGGGTGATTCTTTACAAACAAAGACTGTCGAAGAACATAAATCAAAACTTGATACAAAAGACTTTGGTAAGTATAAAAAAAATGCTGCAATTATTGAATTATTCAAATGAAAATAGTAATTCTAAAAATAACTTCTAAATGATTGGAAGATTTCACATTGACCCAAATTAGCTGTAACTGGATTATTTCACCGCTTGAAAACCAATTTTGATATTTTTGTGCATCATTCAACTCTTCAACAAATTATTTTCATTTAAAATGTAGCATATTAATTTTATTTCGTTTCATATATATTCCTAATAATATTTTATGAAATTTTAGTTAATTTTATGGATGACTGAATTTTTTATCAATATTTATTTCTGTTTCAACCCCTTTAGATTATTTATGTTTACAATATATTGCAATTGTCTTAGTTTTTCTTCGGTGTTGTAAAGTACAGTTCATTCCAGTTAAGAACAGTCCAATGCTTCTTAAGATGATAGTCCGAAATGCGAACACGATTCACTCACATTGATTACAGGATTCAGAAAAGAAAAAGCTATCTGGAAATGAATTATCACCTTCTGCACAAATCTATTTTTAATAATTGATGAACGACTGCCAATAGTAATGTAAATGAAGTACGATTTTTGTGCTAATGTAAAATTGGATCATATTTTGGCCAATAAGAAAGTTTAAATCATAGTGCCATAAAAAGAATTTGATTATTCTTTACTGGAGTGAATTGTAGTCAAATTATATTCAATATTCAAAGGCTTGTTGTTCGGATTAAAGCGAATTGAATATAACTTTCGTTTATATGGAATTGTATTACTTTTGAATCAGAAATGCCGTATAATCAGTTATAATTTAAAGTTGTATAGGATACTTATTTAATAGATTTTTTTATTTTAGTGGATTCGTTCCCTCCTCCGCCGTCAGGTGACGACTTGTGTGAGCTTGAGATGATTCCCGAAGCTCCTATCGGTGGACATAGGTTACCACCTCCTCCACCACCGCTCATTAATGAAGATGGCTTGATAATGCCTAGAAAACCAGCCAACCCTTGCCTAGAATCAACTGATAGACTCAATTTACACAGAGAACTTATGTTTAACCAAAAAATGTAAGCTTCAAAGTTGAGTTGTTTAAAAGAAAAATTCTCGTTTATAATTCAACATAAATATTATTTTTTAAATTTTAGCGGTAAAAATGTACTAAACCAAAAATCCGAATTACAAAGAGCCTTAGAGAAACACAAAGATAATCAAGCCAGAAAAGAACTAGAAAATCAATTGACACAATCCACCCCTGAATTAGAGAAAGTGATAGCCAACCGTGCCAAAAGACTTCAAGACTCTCCCGTACAAGTAAGTATAAACAAATATTTCACTTGTGCTCAGTTTGTGATATACATAAAACAATTAAAGAAGCCGCAAAACAATGCTGTCAGTAAAATAATCATATAAGCATAAAACTATAAAGCAATTTCGCAAAGTGCTTACCACATTTTGTTGTAAAATAAGTATTATGCAATATCCATGTCTTGAGAAATTTCGAAAAATCATTCACAATGCTTTTCATTTTATATATTTATTATTTGTTGAGTTTAAATCTTTTATTTATTTACACCTGAAAAGTGTTTTATGATTTCAAACCAATCCTAAATTTTGTATGTGATGTGAATAATTCAATATATATATTTATATTTTTTTTTATAGAATGATGACGATAAGGGCCTTAGCAAAGAATTCCTCCAAGCTAGAGCAAAATTACGAAATAGAAAGGATTCCAAATAAATATTTTAATTATAAACCGCATTTTATATATGTACGTACATTTTCATATACCGTATATTTGTAAAGAATTCACTTAGTAGCAAACAGAAAATTTCCTAAATGATCACTATTTTGAGAATTTATCCAACTAAATGGATTAATAACAATTTATATAGAAAAAGATTATAAATTGCAAAATTCAACATTTAGTGATCATTTCAATAGATACATATATATTTTTTCATATTTTAATAATAGGACAGCAGAAATGTAACATTTAATTTATAAGTATTCTCATAATTTTAAGAAATGTACCTTATAATAATAATAAGTGTAAATTTTATATGTCGTAATTCTCTGGAACATTTTAAACAAATAATGCACAATATAAATGTTTCAGAAACAGAAGATTGCTTATTTCATGTTATGTTGCTAGTAAGCAAATAAATACTTTCATGACTATACCTAAAGCACTTATATTACATCAATATATATATATATATATATATATATATATATATATATATATATATATATATATATATATATATATATATATATATATATATATATATATATATATATATATATATATATATATATATATATATATATATATATATATATATATATATATATATATATATATATATATATATATATATATATATATATATATATATATATATATATATATATATATATATATATATATATATATATATATATATATATATATATATATATATATATATATATATATATATATTCTCATTCTCATTGGCCGAAATACGATCAAATTTCGACAAATTCAAAAATAGCATCAGGGTAGTAGAAATTTTTAGAGCAATTTCAAGAGTTTTCGAAAAATGTATTTCTTAGTTTACTTCTTAGCGAAATTAATTACATTACCGTATGCAGCATGAAAAGGACTATAAAAAAAAAAACAATTTCTTATCCAACTCTTGAATTAAGAGTAGTAAATTTCAACTCAATCGCTTCATGATAATGAATTTTAATGTTTAAAAACCCAAAATTATCGAAAGATGAGAAGACTTACTCGGATAATATTTTTCTTGATTTACTCCTGAACTATAGCCCTAACGAAAAAATTAATCACATCACCTAACGCAACTTTTTAAGAGCTGTTCTATGAAATTCATTTCCAATTTATTGTTTTTCAAAAACTAGGTATATGTTCCAGAAAAATTCAGATTAGAGATTCGGATTCTGGAGGGTCGAATTATGGGGATGACGTCAAACATTTCAAGAATTAATTATTACGTCCGATTTGTAATAAAATCGGGTGTCCAAAATATGTTTTTAGTAAAAGCAAATATTCTAATGACCAGAATAAGTTGTGAAGCAACGTATTCTGTTTCTCAAATAATAACCTAACAAATTTTCAATTTTTCTAATCATTTCGCTGGAATTATTGATTAATTTTAGTTTTTTGCAATGAGGGACTCAATTCCCAAAAAAAGTCTCTGGTCATGCAGAGTGGCTGCCTAGGCAACCTCTTAAATAATTATTTCAGTATTTGTTCTATACAGTGGGGGCTCCGCCTACTAGGACGGATCACCCCCGGTAAATAAACCCTCTGATGCAAGTCATCGTCATTGGGTCAACAATTATTGCACCCTCCGGCCTTAAATCCATCACTGAGTGACTCACAGGCATGCAAATAGGCTGCACGTTAGGCTAGCCCCCCACGACGAAAACGCGGCGACGAAATTAAATCTAATTAAACAATTGTGTTTGTTTCTTCCTCACCTGAAAACGTGTAATAAAATAAAATGAGAATATTGATATGATATTGAGTAAATGTTTTTATCTATTTATTCATTTGTTAACTAAGGATTGAAAGGAATTCGATGAGTGGTTACCACTGCCCCTGAACAACGGGCCACTTCACCTCAAAGTGAGTCCGAAAAGGTTCCTCAAACCATTGTGAAGTAAACTTTTATTAAGGAGAGGGTGAGCCAAAGAACGATGGATTATTTTTAATATAGTATCTGTTCATTTATTTTTTAAATATAGTATATGTTCTTATCTGTTCAATTATTTATTTAAACGGATTGGTAGGAATTTGCTGCCGAAAGAATTCAGCACATCTCAAAGTAAATTGGACAAAAGTTGCCTAAACTGCAATAAATTACAGAAAAGACCACTTTTTTTAAGGTAAGGGTGAGTTGAAGAATGTAAGGATTCAAAGGGTGGTAGGAAGGCGATGGCTGGTTACAACTGCCCCTAGACAACTGGCCAGTTCATCTCAAAGTGAGTCCGACAAAAAGTTTCTTTAGCAACGGCGAGGTCACCTTTTTAAAGGAAAGGGTCAAAGAACGGAAGGTTCCTAATTCATCAATATTCCCATTATCGTTGCGTACTTTGACCTATAAGTGGAGAGAAGGACCACAATTATAATCCCAATTAAATTTATTCAATGTAAAATTAATCATTAAATGTTTTATATTTTTAAGGTAAAAATGGGGATAAATTTAAAGCCAAAAATATGCAAAGGGTTGAAGTGTAGTAACTGTTAAAGGTTCCTTAAACTTTAACGAGGATAAATCAACAGCAAGGTCATCTTTTTTATTTACTTCATGGCTCTTGATTGAGTTTGTAAGAATTTCAACAAAAAACTACCCATTTATAAAAAGTAAGGGTTGTGTCAGAATGATATCTTTTGTAGTAAGCAATGTAAATATAAACGACCGGGGGCGTCATGCATTTATCATTTTGTTGTACTTTTTATAAATAATAAACAATATTTCAAAATTATTTTGGAAGAATAAATTAGTCGAATATTCAACTACCAAAAAAGGAAGTGTTGCTGCTGTTTGGATGGATGTGACACAAATCGTTGTTCAATTTGTATTTATAATAGTTATGATGATTGAATGATTTATATGGTGGATTTATTGGTGTAGTATCTATTTTAGCACAATGTTTCAGATTGAAGTGAAAAATAATTTAATTAAATGTTTTTTTTAGTTGAGAAATTTAAAGTTTTAGATTTAGAAACGCGTATATTATAAGAGATGCTTGAGTGTTTATAATGGAGTAAAAGTGATTATGTTATTATATATTATTATATTTTTGTATGCTATGTTTGTTAGCTGTAAGTGCGTAAAGTTTTCGGGTGAGAAGAATGTGCGAGCTCAACTCAATAATATCATGAATGCAGATGAAGCAAAAAAGTAATTTTTATCTTGTAAACTCAATTCAGTATTCAAACAAATAAATGGTAATTTAACTAAGGAATTGATGAAAGTGCCTAACTCTCCACTTGATAAGCAAACTACCCTTACAAAAAGGATCTCGAAAACCGGACCGAACCCGAAATAGTTCGCGAACTTTAAATCAATAGCAAATAATTGTTCTTTATGAAATTAAATTTAAAATAAATATTTTCAAAAAATAAAATCCTAATAAATCTTTCTGCTTGTAACCTGTTGAAAAAAATAAGTGTAGATAAAAATTGAATTTAAAATCTGTGTTTGCAAACTGAATTAAAAATTGATGTATGTTGTTACTGTTTATGTCTTTTGGAGTCCCTTGGAGGGCTCTACGAGACCTTATAAGGCCTGCTGATCCTTCTGCTGGAATTTGACCGAGATCACAATGCATAACTGTACTTATTTAACAAATATTTAAATAAATACAACCGAAGGGCATCGTAATCTTTCCCGATAATTTTATTTTACTTCAAACGGACGAAATTATGAATTTATTCAAAAAAAATTAATAATTCGAATTCGGATTGATATTTTTAGTTTGTATTCGGCGCGCGCCCCAATTATCTAACTACTATAGAAGACGTTGCATGTGCCACATGAGAAAGATATAGGAGAAATATGAATTTTTCTGAAATATTACATAACATCTTAAATCACATTTCAAAGAAAGCTAATAGAATCTAAATCTAAAAAATATTTAAAACAGGAAAAAAGGGATAGAGAAGAAGGGCACATGTTTTTATACTGAACCTTAGCCTTCTGTAATCCTCTATCCAGGTCCTATAACAAAAAAAAAAAAAAACAATTAATATACAGAAATAATTTTTTAAAACTTTATGCATACCTTTAGAAGGCGAATTTTAGGCCATGGTACAGCTCTGCAGCAATCTGGATCACATTCAAGTCTTTTTCACTATACACACTATAATATTACCGCACTTTGAACACTATTTCCTTGAGAAGTATCACTAAAATGTCCGCTTTCTTTGAATTTCTACCCAAATCTAACATGGTGAAGGCACACCTGCTTCATCACGGCGCGCCTGTTCAGACCGGATTTATTTATTGAGAATTATTAATACTGAATAAACCAGCACAAAAATATAAAGATTTTATGTTTAAATTGATCTATTTTTTTTTGAAAAATGCACTCTTTTTAAGGGTAAGATTTAATACGGCTTATTCTGGATACAATCGTAATGATTATGGCTGCTTTTTTGATTAGTACTGGAAGATCACACCACCTAAAGTATTAATTAAAGTAAGATAACCAAATATAATTAAAATCTTGACGTAATAATATTAGGCACGATATATTGGAATTTTATATATACAGGGACTTAAAAAATTTGTGCCACAAAATCTCAGTCAAGTTGAGACAATTGAAAAATGTATTTAAAAGTTCTTTACAAAATCTTTGCTACATTTAGTTTTATTTAGTTCACATTTATTTCAAACGAGCTACGTGGTGCCACCTCTGTAGCAAAATGTCAACTAATAACTGGACTTGAATTGAGGAAATAATTTTTTTCAGCAGTGGTGTACTATTGTTTTCAATATAATTCAAATTCAATTTTTTTTTTGAGTCAATATAATTGAAAATTTGAATTAAATTGTTGAGATAGAAAATTTAATAATTTTTCCAATTATCCGCAAGTATTTGGAAAACAAAAGAATATTTATCATTTAAATCATTCAAAAATATCAAATTTCATCAAAATTATATATTTAAAAGGTTTAACATAAATAAATATGCCAAAAAGTTACTATTTCTTAACATTTATAAAAACTGTTTCTAAAACGTGTTAGGTGCTGCCACCTTCAAATGAATAGACGAACTAGCTAGTTGTTTGTTGTATGTGTAATTACAAATTCTTATATTATTTGTCCACCTGTTTCGGTGGCGTAAAAGAAAAAAGGGGACTGAATGTTTGACATGAAAACAGTATCAACTTTCTTTTAACTAGCATTATTAGAAAATATAAGCTTTCTATTGGAAATTAATTTTTTAATGTACGGTTATCTGTAAAGTATGTACAGTATTTGACTCTCATTCGAATAAAAAGGGTTGAATCTGGTTTTATAATTAATAAAACAGTAAATGCTTTTTACTAGGAGTTGATTTATCGCATTTATTCTAATGAAATTAAATTATCTTGTTTTCTTTAGAGGTTATAATTGTAAATAATTTTCTACTGGGAAAACAGTTCTACGTTTTGGATCAGTCTGTAGAGTTTATTTTGTCCAAGATATTGAGACAAAATCTCTTATTACATCATATCCAATTATGTAGAGCATTATATATTTTGAAAAGGTGATTTTTTTTAGGCAAAAAGGAGTTTTTCTTTCTGACTTTTTCAAATTCGGTATACAGTCTCCAAGCTCCAAATTAAATACGAATTATGCCCCTATTAAAATTGAGATTGCAGCTTTAGATTCTACAGGGCCAAGTTAAGGGAATGATATGCGTAGCACATTTTTTTAGCCTCTCTGAGGATCTATCCCTCAATAAATGGAGTCAAATCAATTTTAAAAGAATATTTAAGTAATTTACAAAGCCTTAAATTATTAAAGGATTTTGATAACTATTGATAAATTTGAATTTATCTTTTCATATTCTGATTCTATGAGCATTAATTAATCTATACGAAAATATACTTTTCATTAGAGAGTCAAATAAATTAATAAATATGTCACGAAATTGGCTTAAAAACCTTAAATAAAAAGCGAGATATGAAAGAACTAAAGCCCCTATTTGAATTTAGATTGCATCAGATTCGAATTCTAGAGGAATTAAGGACACACAGCTTTTTTAATTTTTATTATTCATTTGTAAAACGTGGACTTTAGTCTTGATGTTTTTTTAATGCGAAAAAGGATTTTTTTTTCAAATTGGGTATACAATTTCTTGAAGGATCTATTTTTTTTATAAACTCATGTTATTGATTGAAATTTGAGTAATATAAGGATAAAACAATAATAAAAATAACATTTATACTTTACTTTCTATATTTCCTTAAATATAAATAAGATTTCAAAAATAATATAAATACCATTTTCAATTTCTAATGTATTTAAATCATACGAACTGTGTACTTCCGGTCGTGGAACTGGGAGAAGAATCTTATCACTTGAAAGATGGTCCAATCGTCCTTCCCGTAATTTTCTGTAAATATTTAATAATTTTTTAATAAATATTTAAAAAAAAAGTAGGTTATTTTAATTTGGAAACAACTCTTTGTACAAAAAAAATAGTTTAATAATTTCCGGTTTTACTTTTGAAATTAATATTACTCATGTCCAGTTTTATAATGGATTATTTGACAGCAATAATTGTCAAACTAATTTCTATATAGCTCAAAAAAAAAATTGGACATAGGTTCCCGTCTCCGGGAGGTTTATTAATTAACCCCCCTTCCTCTTGGAAGGTAGGTTTACTAATAAATCTCCAAAATACTATTTAGCTATAAAAACAATAAAACAATTAAATATTAAACGCCTGAAACTAAAATTACACATAAATAAATGATTGTGGAGCTCTTGGTTCTCAACTTTGAATTAGGGGAGTTGATTAAGCCCTATCACCTCGACAAGGTGTCTCTACTCGATAGGGAGGGGCCTGCGCAGGCGGAAAAGGGGGAAAAGGAACTAAAATTCTATCATACTCTGAAAAACAAAAATAATTAAAACACACACACAAACATTCAGGTGGCCACCTTTCATACGCACATACACACACCGTCGCGACGCTGGCACTCTCAGCTCCTGAAAAGAAACAATTAACCAAAATTAATCTCAATATCAATATAACACAATATTCAATAATCATTTCTTAACAATATTTTCATGAAAATAAATAATGTTTACTAGAAGATTGTTTTCAAAATTTTAAGGTACAAAAATAAATGGCTCGTACCAAGACTATTTTAAAAATATTTTTTTTTGGAAATATTAAGGCAATAAAAATAATTTTAATTTGAAATATTTTCATTTGAATAATTGGAGCATTTTCATTACTTTAATAAAACTCGTGATATCAGCCAATATTTTTATTAATTATTCAACGAAAAAAAGTATTTTCAGTTTAAACTAATTCTAAAATCAATTAAATTTCATGAAAATATTATTTGATATTATTTATCAATTATTCAAAGGTTTTTTTAAATTTTGTGACAATTTTGAAATAAAATCAAGCTCAAATTGACAATTTGTTATTGTTTTTAATTTATTTATTGAAACTTAATTCAAAATTTAAGTTTATGAAACATAAAGAATATTGTGGGGCAGTTATTTCAATTGATTTATTTGAAAAATTATCATTTTTTTGTAATTAAAGGGAATAACTACAGTAGGAATCACGTAGAAAAGGTCCTGTCAATCATTCTTCGCGCATGTAGTATAGCACCCACATTTTCAGAGAGCAAATAGATTTGAACGTTTTTCCAATCGTGTTTAGTGTTACGCTTTACAAACTTTATGCCTAGTACTCACTGATCTCTAATATAGAGATCAGTGCTAGTACTACATTCTAGCCCTGCCCAGTAGTTGTTCAGTTCAATACTGCTCATGGTAACTATGAATTCTGTTGAAAACTGCAATGGTGAAATGCTTTTTGATTTTTGTGGCTAACCGTTTGGGACAAAACCAGTGTCGTGCAGTTTTTCACCCAAGAATAAGATGTTTCCAAATAATAACTGTTTATTTATATTTTAATCATAGAATTACTGCAATTTATTGATAAGTTATGATGTATAATTGAAAAGAAGCGTATTTATAGGAAATGGATTAAATATTAGGGAGAAACAAATGAAATTCTATTAATACTATATCACCAGTCCAAAAAATCGTATAATCAAATTGTAGTGAAACTCCAAAATTATTGTTATCAATTTAATATTTTTATCTTTTTCTTTTTTAATCAAATTAACAGTGTTCTTGAATATGCCCAAAGTTTTGCACACACGTTCTCTCACTTTAATTAATGGAATGGAATGGTAACACCATCACTTGCTTCGTCTTCCATAAATTTTATTGAATTATACACCAACTCTCTACTTTGGCTATTCAAAACCATGATTATATAGTTATATATAATAGAACACTATTAGCAATAACAATAATAGCCACAGTAACAAGAAAATGTAAGAATCAAAACAAAAACAGAACAATAACAATACAGAAACGATTAAGTATACTAAAAGAATACCAGTGATCAAATCAAAAGTAGAAACACAAGTTTTGATTTTATATGCGTGCGCCACTGATTAGAACGCTTACAACAGAAATCTCTGCGATTGGTTACTTGAAAATACGGACGAAAATTCGTTTTTGGCGCAGGACCAATTCTATTTGACGCGAGTTATAGTAAAATAAATAAGTTTGACTTACTGTTGAAGAACTGGAGATGCCTCTTTCTATCTTGCCTTCGCTTCCCTCCGGGCTTGAATCTCCACTCTCCTCCTTCAGGCTTGGATAACGGCCAGAAAGTAACGTCCTCCTGTAAAATCAGATAAAAACACTCAAAATTAATCAATAAAGTAGCACAATTTGAAAAAGAAAGTCTTGAATTAATTTTTGAAGAAAATTATTTTTATTATATTTAATTTTTAATATTTTAAAATGAAAATATTTTTAATAACTTGCCAGTAGAACCGAAGGGCGCCTCTATCTGACCGCCTACTAAGCCCCTTGACTTGTGGACCTGGAACTGCTGGGCTTGGCTGCTTGACGGGACTGCTTGGCAGGACTGCTTGGCGGGACAGCTTGGCTCATCAACTTCACGTTAGGGCTCAACAATTGCCAGATAAACTGTACAATGAGTACTCTCACAGTATGGTTTAGAACGATCAGACAATAAAAGCCTAGTTTGGAATGGACCAAACCCGCAATCATTTGGAATGAACCAAATAGCGGCTCTCACTACCCAATCTGATCCGCCCCACACTGCGATACTGCAATAACGGTTTCGTAAAAATACACTAGTTCAACTAGTTTCGTAAAAATCACCGATAAAGCGTTCCCCATTGCACAATCGTCTCCGATCAAAAGATCGCCCCAACGACCCTCGTTTGCTCATTGCTACCGTATTAACGGGACAGAACTACTAATTATAGTAGCTACTCGAAAAGTACCATGCCCTCATGCCTGTATCATGCAAGTCTCAGAACTTGTGTCGGGGCCCTCAACACGCATTCCTGTGACTCTACCAATCATACGCCAGTGATCACTTCAAAGTGGTTTGCAAAGCCACTCCATGCAACCGCTATTATGTATGAAAGATTCGACACAGGCTCAAGAGCACGCCTATCCGCAACGAGCAAACAAGGTAAGTGCATTCGGATTGAATACACTGTTTCAACCCCCTAGACTGCTACCCCCTCTGGAATGGACTGCTACTCCCTTTCAGTATTCCTCTTCCATAATTTGTTTGTGTGTATGTGCATTCATCCCAATATCAAACACAATTCACATAAAGAATCATTCAAACACACATCTAATTAGGTTTAGGAATAAGAGAAAGGATTTGATGATCCATTGGAAACCTGAAACAGAAAAAAAAAATCCAGACTGCGCCCATCCATCCTGCACGAATTTGAACTCGGGTGTCATCTAATTGGACTGCAACTTCTTTGGATTATTCTGACTGCGGTCATCATCCTGCACGAATTTGAATTCTGGTTGCCATCTAATTGAACTGCAACTCCTTTGAATTATTTATCCAGACTGTGGTCATCATCTTGAACGAATTTGAATTTGGGTTGTCATGCAATTGAACTGCAATTCCTTTGGATTATTTATTCAGATTGCGACTATCATCCAGCTCCAATTTAAACTTGAGTTGCCATATAATTGGACTCCTTTGAATTATTTATCTAGACTGCGGTCATCATCCTGCACGAATTTGAATCCAGATTGTCTTCTAATTAGGCTGCAACTTCTTTGGATTATTTCGTCTGCCCATCATATTTTCTAAAACAAAATTTTAAATATTTAAAATAAAATAAAACATTCAAAACTTCTTTCAAAACTTGTACTATAACATACAAAATCTATTGAAGTTTTAATTAGCTGACGCAAGAGACAAAAAAGAACAAGAAATAATTACGTAACACATTACGCCATATATTCAAAAACCTAAAAAATTCGATTTTAATGTAAAAAAATTGAAGAATCATCTAGATGATGAAAGCGCATTTTTGACAGCTCATGAATGCTTGTTACTTCAGAGATTTCGCAAATTACCATCTCCCGCAATTACTGAGCTTGAAATCAAGCAGTTTAGGCAAACTTATGAAACAGCAGCTTCCATTCAGTACTAGTTTCAAGTTGACTATTTGATAGGTACATAATTTATGCATGTACAAACTCAAAAATACTTTTTAATCTTCATTGCTTAGTTATTGACTGACGGGAGGTCAAGTACTGTACCTTAAAATTAAATTTGATCTTTATCAAGGCTATATAGAAGAAAATACACCAAAAGTAAACAAATTTTCATCCAATAATAATAATTCATTCTAATAAGCTTCAAATTCGCGTCAAACAAGTCATTGAATGAATCCCAGACAGATTTGACAACTGTACATAATAATAGTGACACCCCCGGCTAAAGTTGTAACTAAATTTTTATCTACTTGAATAAACTTTAGTTGCCATATCCCTAATGTCATATATATCTATGGGTATTGTTCCACTTGAAACAAGTAATTGAATAATTTAATCTTCCACAATCACTGAGCTTGAATTAAAACAATTTGTGCAAACCTACGAAACAGCAGCTTTTATTTAGTACCAGTTTCAAGTCTGTAAATAGTATAGTTGCTGAGAACTCAGCGTCACGCCAGCCAGCCAGCCAGACAGCCAAAGTAAATATAATAGCGCTTTTTTACAAAAAATTGAAGAATCATCTAGATGATGAAAGCGCATTTTTGACAGCTCATGAATGCTTGTTACTTCAGAGATTTCGCAAATTACCATCTCCCACAATTACTGAGCTGGAAATCAAGCAGTTTGGGCAAACTTACGAAACAGCAGCTTCCATTTAGTACCAGTTTCAAGTTGACTATTTGATAGGTACATAATTTATGCATGTACAAACTCAAAAATACCTTTTAATCTTCATTGTTTGGTTATTGACTGACGGGAGGACATGTGCTTTACCTTAAAATAATAATTTGATCTTTATCAAAGCTATATAGGAAAAAATACATCAAAAGTAAACAAATTTTCATCCAATAATAATAATTCATTCTAATAAGCTTCAAATTCGCGTCAAACAAGTCAAGGAATGAATCCCGGACAGATTTGACAACTGTACATAATAATAGTGACACGGACGGCTAAAGTTGTAACTAAATTTTTATCTACTTAAATAAACTTTAGTTGCCATATCCCTAATGTCATAGATATCTGTGGACATTGTTTCACTTGAAACACGTAATTGAATAATTCAATTTTCCACAATCACTGAGCTTGAATTAAAGCAATTTGTGCAAACCTACGAAACAGCAGCTTTTATTTAGTACCAGTTTCAAGTCTGTAAATAGTATAGTTGCTGAGATCTCAGCGTCACGCCAGCCAGCCAGCCAGCCAGCCAGCCAGCCAAAGTGAATATAATAGCGCTTTTTTCGGAAAAATGCGCTAAAAAATAGCCCAAATAATTCTTTAAATAATATATTTCGATTCAAAATGTGAGTTTCAGGTTTTAAATTTGGATCAAATTTTGCTATAAATAATATAGTTTCAAAATCCATTCACATTCCAAAAATTCTCTATTTTATTATTTATTGAATAAAATAAATTTCTGGTTAAAATATACACTTACTTTGAACGAATTTGTTGATTCCATTTAAGCTACATTTCCAAAAACAATTTTTTTCTTCAAGGTACGCCAACCAATTAAGTATCAATCAAGCAGCACTCTACTGTTTAAACGTCCAATATGTTCGACTAGTGGCTTGTATATGAACGATTCAATGCGAGTAATGGCGGCATCAGAAGCGTCGAACTCTCGCCGGAAGCATCACCTCACAACTGAAAGCCAATCATAAGCTAATTAAATCATTATTACCAATGAGCAATAAGAATCTTGACGCGTCATTTTTTCAAACGGATACTATACCGATACAAGCTTTTTAAAATCAGTGACTCTCAAAATATGAGGTATAACCTTTTTATTTCGAATTAGAATCCACTTTTTTAAACATTTTTATTCGATTCAATATTTTTTTCTGAATTCAACGATATATCATTTTTATGCACATATAATAAAAAAATTAAGTAAAATTCAAATGAAGATTGTATTGCTGAATCAACTGGTGCTATAATATGAAAATTGTTTACTTATATCTCATAGTTTTTGACTTGAATTCCATCCATTTTTAATAGTTGCTAGAGTCTTCATACTTTTAAATACAACCTTGAATATTTGACGATTTTAATTAATTAATTTTTTTACGACCGTGCGTAAAATAGGTACTTTCTGCACCATAAACGATACGTAAAATAAGACTTTTTTGCGTCTCAATTTTATCATTATTTAAACTAACGAGAGTCAAATTTCAGTGAATGGATTGATTCATTTGTTGGAATATTTATTAAATCTAAAAGTCATTTTGTCTTTCTGGCTTTCTTGCTGTATATTTATTAATAATTGTCAAAATATGGAAGTTGAATACTGTAGAAAATAGTAATTTATGCAACAAGAGTATAAAGCTAAGCATTATGACATGCCGAGTCACTAAAATTATTAGTAGAATGTCATAGTAGTTGTTTAATATTTCAATATTTTAACAATTATTGAAAAGCAAAGAAGTCCAGAGTACAATCTGACATTTAAATTCAATAAATATCTTAACTAATGGATCAGTGAAAAAAGCTGCAAACATAAATTCACAGAAATTTGATTGCTACGCATTTAAATGTTGATCAAATTAGGACGCAAAAAAGATTCACTTTACCATTTATGATACGTAAAATACGTACTTTACATACGCCCCTAGAATTTTTTTATGCAATACGAATGCAGAATTATTATTATAAGCGCTGTTACAAACTTTGACACATGAAAAAAATATTAGTGCTTAGAGTAATTGAATTCAGAAACGTGGAACTTTTACTCAAAAAATACAATTAATCATTAAAATTTGACTTGAAAAACTATCCATAGCTTATGTTAGATATATTTGGACATGATTTTCCTCAAATATTATAGTAATATAGTAAATCTTTCCATTATGAATCATCCGGAAGGTGAACAAAGTTAAGAGATGCTACATTATATAATATTTATAACTTTTGGTATCCACAGTTATCCTTTTTCCTTTTATATTCCTATTAACTTAAGTTATTTGATTAGATTGTAATAGGGAGGCACTTTGTGCCCGATTAAGGGTGCAAGATGGCTTTATCTCAATTAAAAATTGAGATAGGGCCTCTGCCGATGTGGAGCGACCTTGTCGTGGTGGCAGGGCTTAGCTATCACTTGTTGGTGATAGTAGTCACATTTTAAAGCTAATTTATTTTAAAATCTAATGAGCTTTCATGTACCAAAATTTGTATTATTCAATAATTCATGAATGTTAGTATAAAAACGCACTAAATTAGAACAGAGTTAGCTTACTAGAATTGGAAACTGGCGTCATACCCAAAATTTGAAATATATGAATAGGTCAGTTTTGAAATAGATTCAAAAAGGCTCTATTGGTTGTCGTCCGAGTTATTTCTTCCATCTATAGTTTTTAGAATGATTATTATTGTATGCAAGGTCCTAACGGAGGTAGAAAAGCCTGAATCAAAGAATTTACCAATATATCTTGAAACTGATCTTAATTTCTGTAAATTAACACAAAATTGTTTGAAATAAATATAAAAATATTTCAATGTTTTTATTCACCTGTTGATTTGGCCATTGAATCATTGAGTCCTGCAGTTCCTGACATTTTTTTTATAATATAATCTGCTTTTTAAAGCTTCAATTTAATTCTTCAAAAAATACGACAAAATACATCCGAAAAAGTACAGGGGCGAAGCACAATCAATTATTTTAAATTGTATTCCTATTCTTACAACTAAGGGACTGGGGCTAACTTTTACGGTTGATACTGTTGTAGTAGACGAATTAGTGGAGCCAAGGAAGCTTGAATCTTGCATAGAAGCTTTTGTGAAATTGAAATATAATTTATTAACAAGACTATTGGAAAAAAAGGTACTTTTTGCAATTTGCAATTATCTTCTTGCTTCTGGCATCAAAGTTACTGATAATAATTGGAATTACTTCTAGTTGCATTTGTTGTTGATTTTTCAAGTCCACTTGGGTAAATATTTTACAGGGTGGGCAGGGAGCTTAATCAAATCATCAAATGCACATTTTTTGATTACATTTCCTCAAAATATTAATATTCACAGCACTGATAAAGCTATATTAATATTTTGGAACTGAATCTGCATTCAATCATTTGCTAAAACTAAAAATGCATAAATCCATACCTTTTGTTTCAAAGCGCCACATCAGGCATAATTTCGAAAAGAAAGTATGTTATGAAAATATTATTGGACAGACAGGTTTATGCATACGGCACAATTTTAAATGAAATTTGCCAATTTTAAATAATGCCACAGCCAAAGGATCAACAAATCGAATTAAATTACACAAATCTGCTACAAAACACGAAACCTAGCTCAATGGCTATAACATTATTTAAATAACAGTCAACTACATTTTTTGTAGTTTCGTTCATGAATATACAAACTCAGTTAAATTTGGAAAAGTTTTACTAGAAAAAAATTGCATAAATTTGGAAAAAAAATTAATAAAAAGTTTGTAAACTGAGATTGCACACAACTTAAAAATATTACAAAAAGTGTATTCTTTTGCAAATTATTGTTTGAATAATAAAATGAAGCAGCAGTTATTGGAGCTTTTTGTCGATTTGATGAGGTTTTGCAGGCATATTTGTAGCTGAAGCAGAGTACATAAATAAGCAGCTAATTATTGAGATTTTGTGCAAAAAGAATACTCACATTGAATTACTTATAAACTAACAGTTAAAATAATATCAAATATAAATATACACCATAAGATGTAATAAAAACAAAATTTGAAAATAAAATTTAAGTACTAATAAGTAATTTCCACTTACTAATACTTTTTAAGAAAAGTTAATTATGAACATTTGATATTAGTTTTAACTAAATATGTTTTATTGGGTATAAGTTCTGTAATTTATTAGAAACACAACGTTTCAACAGCAAAGTGCTGCCTTTTTCAAGTGAAAAGAAATATATTTATATTTTTATATTTCTTTTCACTTGAAAAAGGCAGCACTTTGCTGTTGAAACGTTGTGTTTCTAATAAATTACAGAACTTATACCCAATAAAACATATTTATTTATAAAATGAGTTCTGAAAAGTTTTTTCCTTCATTAGTTTTAACTGTTTAAAAATTTGGGATTTTTGATAGGAGGACCTATCAAACAACCAAATAAACATTTAAATTTAAACATCTTTGCCAAAACTCGACATCTGATCATTTAAAAAAATTGGGACCTTTATTGAGCACAATTTAAAAAAAATGGCTCATTCAAAATAATGCCACAGCCCAAGGATAAATTTTTGGAAACAAAATTTGGAAAATATAATAGATTTAATAAAAGGAACTTGGCACAAGGGCTGTAACATTATTTGAATTTTTTATTAAGGGCAGAGAGGGCTTAGATTTACAATAAATGGAGGGAGAGATTTGGTAATACAATTGTATCAGGAGTAGTTTTATTGTTGACTCATTTTGTCATATTTTTTTTTTATTGGAAATTTGTTTCAACAGCTTTTTTTTCTTGGTGGTGATCACTTGCTGCTATTTCTTCGTCTGTCTTCAATTGAATACTTTGTAACTTCTATTTTGTTCCGGTAATTTGCTGCTTTTATTTTGCTGGCTGAATTGTCTCAATTTTCTTTGCTTCCATTTTCAATTAGATAATTGTTTGCTGCTGACTGAATAAATCTTCTGATTTGTAAGCCTTCGAGCGAAACTCATTTCTGAGCTTACCAACCTGCAACATAAATTAATGTTGAAAAATTATCATGAAATAATTCGCGAATTTTAAATCGATAACAAAGAATTGTTCTCTATGAAATTGAATTCAAAGTAAATACCTAATCCACCGTTTTAGTACCGCTGACAAAATTTCACTGTACTAGGTAATCGATAGTATCGCCATCTCTTAAAAATTGTTTGAACTATAAGAGTCCGCTTTAAGCATGTGTACCATATTTTTCAATAATAAACATATATTCAAAAAATAAAATCCTAATAAATCTTTCTGCTTGTAACCTGTTGAAAACAGTAAGTGTAGATAAAAATTTAATTTGAAATCTGTGTTTGCAAACTGAATTAAAAACTGATGTATGCTGTTGTAGTTTAAATCTTTTGGAGGGCCCTACAAGAATTTTGATCTTTCCTGATTATTTTATCTTATTGTATACAGACGAAATTATGGATTTATTTCTAAAAAATGTATAATTCGAATACGGAATAATATTTTTAATATAATAATTATGTAACTACTAATGATTTTTATCTGAAATATTACATAACATCTTGAATTACGTTTCAAAGAAAGCTATCTAAATCATGAAAAATGTATTAAATATGAAAAAGAAATAGAGAAGAAGGGCACATATTTTTATACTGAGCCTTAGCCAAAAATTGAAATTAATAAACAGAAATAATTTTCTCAAAAACTATGCATACCTTAAGAAGTCGATTTTTTTTATTTCAATACAACCCTGCAGCTTTCTGGACCACATGAAAGTCTTTTCCACTTTACACACTATAATATTACCGCATTTTGAACACTATTTCCCCATAAAGTGTTACTAAAATGTCCGTCTTTCTTGAATTCCTACACAGAAATACCAAGTCCAACTCAGTGAAGCTTACTGCTACGCCACAGCGCGCTTGTTCAAACCGAATTTAACAATTGAAAAATATTAATATTGAATAAATCGGCACGAAAATAAGAGATTTTTAAATTATTTATTTTGATACTTTTGAAGTAAAATTCAACACAACTGATTCCAAACACGATTGTAATGACTTTTGATTCTTTTTTTGATATCACACCATCTAAAAATTAAATTAAAGTTAGCTAACAAATTCTAATTATAATTTTGACGTAATGTTAAATACTTAATGTCGAAAATTTATATATACAGGGAGTTTAAAATAAAGTCCATGATATGAGATTGCTTGAGCTACGATCATTCCAATTAAATAAAAATATAATGTAAGGGTGAAGAGCACCAAAAAATCATATTTACTATTGTATTAAATGTTACTTTAGTAGTAGTAAATCCAGAAGTAAATTACTAGAAGAGTGAAATACTTCTGTAGTATTTTTGAAGAGCTGTTTGCAAAATTACTTCTAGAGTAGTAACTATGGAAATAGATGATATTTACTCTGAGAGAAGGATTAAAAACTTCTCAGGAGTGTAGAAGGCGCGACTTATTATGGAAAAGTACATATGTTAATATAATTGAAAATAAAATACATGACACTTTTATTTCAATTGTTGTGAGTGACCCTTATTTTATAGTTTTTAAAAGGTAAGTAATGGCAAAGGAGTCATGTTGAATGCTGAATATATTTATTGAAATTCAATTTAAGACTGGTGTCATTTGATATTGGGACAAGGTTAATCACTGTTTCCTACTAAAAGTTCATTGCATAGTTCCGTTTCGAATCTTGCTGCTATATTATCCCAAATTTGCGCATCATGTGCTGATCCTTACCAATGACTAACAATATTCAAAATTCTCATAGTTGAATCACAAATAACTTGCGTATTAATTGAGAAAAAACTTTTTATGTTTCGGAAAAATCCATTATGTTCAACAGGTGGACATAAAATTGGTATATGGACACAATTAATCGCACCAATTACATTTGGGAATCTTCCCAAATGATAAAATGCTCTTTTGCTCTGACAACATTGTTCCTTATTGAAAGGCATACAGATACAAATATATAATGGCTTGATTGCGAGAAGAGTATCAAAAACCCTGTGGAATGCCCTGCCGGCAGTAGTTCTATAAACATTAATTAGATCACCAACCACAATTTGATACATACCAGTACGAAAAATGCGCAATCCACAAAAAAGCTGTAAATTTTGCAGATAAAACTACATATTCTTTCGCGTAATATTTTCCAAATATCACTTAACTATATCCAAATTTCGTAGAACAGATTGTATTTGGAAACCAAACCTTCTTCTAAATTCTATTTCCCTATGAAATTCAAGTGGATCTCTTCTCTCACGAATTATTTGTTCCAATTCTTCTTTGTCATCTCCAGCTAACATGTCCATGTATTCTAAATAATCCATTTTCTAAGCAATTAATGGGAGAAAACTACTTCAGAAACGTCACAAATATCTAATCGGCAACTTTACTCCACCTACGACGTAAGAGTAGATTTATTCCAAATTTACTATGAATTTACTTTTTTAGTAATTTTCTTTTCGTTGGTGCTCTCGAATTAGTTTTACTTCGAGGGTAATATTTTTTTCAACAACTCATCTAGATCACGAAAATAGCCTTAGAATTGCTGTACGACGCGTATTTTTCGAGATTTCGACGTTTTAAAGAAATGTATTTTTTATAGAAATTTTCAGTTTTTTCATGGAATTTTTTTTCTGCAATTCTCAAGTTTTAAGTGTTTGAATGAATAATATGACTCTTCTAGATTACGAAAATAACCTTAGAATCGCTGTGCGATGAGTATTTTTCGAGATATGGACGTTTGAAAAAACATGTTTTTTTTCGCTAAAAGTGCCATAATTTTCCATTTTTTTTCATTTCTTCCTCATTATCTCTGGAAATATGAGTGCTATGCAATTGGCAATTACTATAGTCGATCGGCTAGACATCTGGCAATCTATATTCCAAATTTCAAGACAATTGAGCGACAAATATTAATTTTACAGGCAAAAAATTGAAGATTGGTCATCTCTGGAAAATGATGGCAAGGGGTACCCCTTGCGAAAATGTTGAAATTTGATAAAAAATATTTTTTCGCATTTTTGATGTTTTTGGTGTCAAAATAAATACTATAACTCATCTAGGGCCAGTTTCACCAACGCCAGTTAAATTTATCCACAGGTTATTTTATACGGAAACTATTGTTGATACAATTGTAACTATAGTTACTAACTCAAAATAACCTTTTGATAAATTTAACTGACTTTGGTGAAACCGGGCCCTAGATCACGAAAATAACCTTAGAATTGCTGTACGACGCGTATTTTTCGAGATTTCGACGTTTTAAAAAAATGTATTTTTTATAGAAATTATCAGTTTTTTCATGAAATTTTTTTTCTGCAATTCTCAAGTTTTTAGTGTTTAAATAAATAATATGACTCTTCTAGATTACGAAAATAACCTTAGAATCGCTGTGCGATGAGTATTTTTCGAGATATGGACGTTTGAAAAAACATGTTTTTTATCGCTAAAAATGCCTAAATTTTCCATTTTTTTCCATTTGTTCCTCATTATCTCTGGAAATATGAGTGCTATGCAATTGGAAATTACTATAGTCGATCGGCTAGATATCTGGCAATATATATTCCAAATTTCAAGACAATTGAGCGACAAATATTAATTTTATAGGCAAAAGATTGAAAATTGGTCATCTCTGAAAAATGATGGCAAGGGGTACCCCTTGCGAAAATGTTGAAATTTGATGAAAAATATTTTTTCGCATTTTTGATGTTTTTGGTGTCAAAATAAATACTATAACTCATCTAGATCACGAAAATAGCCTTAGAATTGCTGTACGACGCGTATTTTTCGAGATTTCGACGTTTTAAAAAAATGTATTTTTTATAGAAATTATCATTTTTTCATGAAAATTTTTTGTTGCAATTCTCGAATTTTTAGTATTTAAATAAATAATATGACTCCTCTAGATTACGAAAATAACCTTAGAATCGCTGTGCGATGAGTATTTTTCGAGATATGGACGTTTGAAAAAACATGTTTTTTATCGCTGAAAATGCCTAAATTTTCCATTTTTTTCCATTTGTTCCTCATTATCTCTGGAAATATGAGTTCTATGCAATTGGCAATTACTATAGTCGATCGGCTAGATATCTGGCAATATATATTCCAAATTTCAAGACAATTGAGCGACAAATATTAATTTCATAGGCAAAAGATTGAAAATTGGTCATCTCTGAAAAATGATGGCAAGGGGTACCCCTTGCGAAAATGTTGAAATTTGATAAAAAATATTTTTTCGCATTTTTGATGTTTTTGGTGTCAAAATAAATACTATAACTCATCTAGATCACGAAAATAGCCTTAGAATTGCTGTACGACGCGTATTTTTCGAGATATCGACGTTTTAAAAAAATGTATTTTTTATAGAAATTATCAGTTTTTTCATGAAATTTTTTTTTTGCAATTCTCAAGTTTTTAGTATTTGAATAAATAATATGACTCCTCTAGATTACGAAAATAACCTTAGAATCGCTGTGCGATGAGTATTTTTCGAGATATGGACGTTTGAAAAAACATGTTTTTTATCGCTAAAAATGCCTAAATTTTCCATTTTTTTCCATTTGTTCCTCATTATCTCTGGAAATATGAGTGCTATGCAATTGGCAATTTCTATAGTCGATTGGCTAGATATCTGGCAACATATATTCCAAATGTCAAGACAATTGAGCGACAAATATAAATTTTATAGGCAAAAGATTGAAAATTGGTCATCTCTGAAAAGTGAAATCAAGGCTATACCCTTCAAAAAATGCCGAAATTTGATAAAAAATATTTTTTCGCATTTTTGATGTTTTTGGTGTCAAAATAAATACTATAACTCATCTAGATCACGAAAATAGCCTTAGAATTGCTGTACGACGCGTATTTTTCGAGATTTCGACGATTTAAAAAAATGTATTTTTTATAGAAATTATCAGTTTTTTCATGAAAATTTTTTTTGCAATTCTCAAGTTTTTAGTATTTAAATAAATAATATGACTCCTCTAGATTACGAAAATAACCTTAGAATCGCTGTGCGATGAGTATTTTTCGAGATATGGACGTTTGAAAAAACATGTTTTTTATCGCTAAAAATGCCTAAATTTTCCATTTTTTTCCATTTGTTCCTCATTATCTCTGGAAAAATGAGTGCTATGCAATTGGCAATTTCTATAGTCGATTGGCTAGATATCTGGCAACATATATTCCAAATGTCAAGACAATTGAGCGACAAATATAAATTTTATAGGCAAAAGATTGAAAATTGGTCATCTCTGAAAAGTGAAATCAAGGCTATACCCTTCAAAAAATGCCGAAATTTGATAAAAAATATTTTTTCGCATTTTTGATGTTTTTGGTGTCAAAATAAATACTATAACTCATCTAGATCACGAAAATAGCCTTAGAATTGCTGTACGACGCGTATTTTTCGAGATTTCGACGATTTAAAAAAATGTATTTTTTATAGAAATTATCAGTTTTTTCATGAAAATTTTTTCTTGCAATTCTCAAGTTTTTAGTATTTAAATAAATAATATGACTCCTCTAGATTACGAAAATAACCTTAGAATCGCTGTGCGATGAGTATTTTTCGAGATATGGACGTTTGAAAAAACATGTTTTTTATCGCTAAAAATGCCTAAATTTCCCATTTTTTTCCATTTGTTCCTCATTATCTCTGGAAATATGAGTGCTATGCAATTGGCAATTTCTATAGTCGATCGGCTAGATATCTGGCAACATATATTCCAAATTTCAAGACAATTGAGCGACAAATATTAATTTTATAGGCAAAAGATTGAAAATTGGTCATCTCTGAAAAGTGAAATCAAGGCTATACCCTTCAAAAAATGCCGAAATTTGATAAAAAATATTTTTTCGCATTTTTGATGTTTTTGGTGTCAAAATAAAAACTATAACTCATCTAGATCACGAAAATAGCCTTAGAATTGCTGTACGACGCGTATTTTCCGAGATTTCGACGTTTTAAAAAAATGTATTTTTTATAGAAATTATCAGTTTTTTTCATGAAAATTTTTTTTTGCAATTCTCAAGTTTTTAGTATTTAAATAAATAATATGACTCCTCTAGATTACGAAAATAACCTTAGAATCGCTGTGCGATGAGTATTTTTCGAGATATGGACGTTTGAAAAAACATGTTTTTTATCGCTAAAAATGCCTAAATTTTCCATTTTTTTCCATTTGTTCCTCATTATCTCTGGAAATATGAGTGCTATGCAATTGGCAATTTCTATAGTCGATCGGCTAGATATCTGGCAATATATATTCCAAATTTCAAGACAATTGAGCGACAAATATTAATTTCATAGGCAAAAGATTGAAAATTGGTCATCTCTGAAAAATGATGGCAAGGGGTACCCCTTGCGAAAATGTTGAAATTTGATAAAAAATATTTTTTCGCATTTTTGATGTTTTTGGTGTCAAAATAAATACTATAACTCATCTAGATCACGAAAATAGCCTTAGAATTGCTGTACGACGCGTATTTTTCGAGATATCGACGTTTTAAAAAAATGTATTTTTTATAGAAATTATCAGTTTTTTCATGAAATTTTTTTTTTTGCAATTCTCAAGTTTTTAGTATTTGAATAAATAATATGACTCCTCTAGATTACGAAAATAACCTTAGAATCGCTGTGCGATGAGTATTTTTCGAGATATGGACGTTTGAAAAAACATGTTTTTTATCGCTAAAAATGCCTAAATTTTCCATTTTTTTCCATTTGTTCCTCATTATCTCTGGAAAAATGAGTGCTATGCAATTGGCAATTTCTATAGTCGATTGGCTAGATATCTGGCAACATATATTCCAAATGTCAAGACAATTGAGCGACAAATATAAATTTTATAGGCAAAAGATTGAAAATTGGTCATCTCTGAAAAGTGAAATCAAGGCTATACCCTTCAAAAAATGCCGAAATTTGATAAAAAATATTTTTTCGCATTTTTGATGTTTTTGGTGTCAAAATAAATACTATAACTCATCTAGATCACGAAAATAGCCTTAGAATTGCTGTACGACGCGTATTTTTCGAGATTTCGACGATTTAAAAAAATGTATTTTTTATAGAAATTATCAGTTTTTTCATGAAAATTTTTTCTTGCAATTCTCAAGTTTTTAGTATTTAAATAAATAATATGACTCCTCTAGATTACGAAAATAACCTTAGAATCGCTGTGCGATGAGTATTTTTCGAGATATGGACGTTTGAAAAAACATGTTTTTTATCGCTAAAAATGCCTAAATTTCCCATTTTTTTCCATTTGTTCCTCATTATCTCTGGAAATATGAGTGCTATGCAATTGGCAATTTCTATAGTCGATCGGCTAGATATCTGGCAACATATATTCCAAATTTCAAGACAATTGAGCGACAAATATTAATTTTATAGGCAAAAGATTGAAAATTGGTCATCTCTGAAAAGTGAAATCAAGGCTATACCCTTCAAAAAATGCCGAAATTTGATAAAAAATATTTTTTCGCATTTTTGATGTTTTTGGTGTCAAAATAAATACTATAACTCATCTAGATCACGAAAATAGCCTTAGAATTGCTGTACGACGCGTATTTTTCGAGATTTTGACGTTTTAAAAAAATGTATTTTTTATAGAAATTATCAGTTTTTTCATGAAAATTTTTTTTTGCAATTCTCAAGTTTTTAGTATTTAAATAAATAATATGACTCCTCTAGATTACGAAAATAACCTTAGAATCGCTGTGCGATGAGTATTTTTCGAGATATGGACGTTTGAAAAAACATGTTTTTTATCGCTAAAAATGCCTAAATTTTCCATTTTTTTCCATTTGTTCCTCATTATCTCTGGAAATATGAGTGCTATGCAATTGGCAATTTCTATAGTCGATCGGCTAGATATCTGGCAACATATATTCCAAATTTCAAGACAATTGAGCGACAAATATTAATTTTATAGGCAAAAGATTGAAAATTGGTCATCTCTGAAAAGTGAAATCAAGGCTATACCCTTCAAAAAATGCCGAAATTTGATAAAAAATATTTTTTCGCATTTTTGATGTTTTTGGTGTCAAAATAAATACTATAACTCATCTAGATCACAAAAATAGCCTTAGAATTGCTGTACGAAGCGTATTTTTCGAGATTTCGACGTTTTATAAAAATGTATTTTTTATAGAAATTATTAGTTTTTTCATGAAAATTTTTTTTTGCAATTCTCAAGTTTTTAGTATTTGAATAAATAATATGACTCTTCTAGATTACGAAAATAACCTTAGAATCGCTGTGCGATGAGTATTTTTCGAGATATGGACGTTTGAAAAAACATGTTTTTTATCGCTAAAAATGCCTAAATTTTCCATTTTTTTCCATTTGTTCCTCATTATCTCTGGAAATATGAGTGCTATGCAATTGGCAATTTCTATAGTCGATCGGCTAGATATCTGGCAACATATATTCCAAATTTCAAGACAATTGAGCGACAAATATTAATTTTATAGGCAAAAGATTGGAAATTGGTCATCTCTGAAAAGTGAAATCAAGGCTATACCCTTCAAAAAATGCCGAAATTTGATAAAAAATATTTTTTCGCATTTTTGATGTTTTTGGTGTCAAAATAAATACTATAACTCATCTAGATCACGAAAATAGCCTTAGAATTGCTGTACGACGCGTATTTTTCGAGATTTCGACGTTTTAAAAAAATGTATTTTTTATAGAAATTATCAGTTTTTTCATGAAAATTTTTTTTTTGCAATTCTCAAGTTTTTAGTATTTGAATAAATAATATGACTCCTCTAGATTACGAAAATAACCTTAGAATCGCTGTGCGATGAGTATTTTTCGAGATATGGACGTTTGAAAAAACATGTTTTTTTATCGCTAAAAATGCCTAAATTTTCCATTTTTTTCCATTTGTTCCTCATTATCTCTGGAAATATGAGTGCTATGCAATTGGCAATTACTATAGTCGATCGGCTAGATATCTGGCAATATATATTCCAAATTTCAAGACAATTAAGCGACAAATATTAATTTTATAGGCAAAAGATTGAAAATTGGTCATCTCTGAAAAATGATGGCAAGGGATACCCCTTGCGAAAATGTTGAAATTTGATAAAAAATATTTTTTCGCATTTTTGATGTTTTTGGTGTCAAAATAAATACTATAACTCATCTAGATCACGAAAATAGCCTTAGAATTGCTGTACGACGCGTATTTTTCGAGATTTCGACGTTTTGAAAAAATGTATTTTTTATAGAAATTATCAGTTTTTTCATGAAAATTTTTTTTTGCAATTCTCAAGTTTTTGGTATTTAAATAAATAATATGACTCCTCTAGATTACGAAAATAACCTTAGAATCGCTGTGCGATGAGTATTTTTCGAGATATGGACGTTTGAAAAAACATGTTTTTTATCGCTAAAAATGCCTAAATTTTCCATTTTTTTCCATTTGTTCCTCATTATCTCTGGAAATATGAGTGCTATGCAATTGGCAATTACTATAGTCGATCGGCTAGATATCTGGCAATATATATTCCAAATTTCAAGACAATTGAGCGACAAATATTAATTTTATAGGCAAAAGATTGGAAATTGGTCATCTCTGAAAAATGATGGCAAGGGGTACCCCTTGCGAAGATGTTGAAATTTGATAAAAAATATTTTTTCGCATTTTTGATGTTTTTGATGTCAAAATAAATACTATAACTCATCTAGATCACGAAAATAGCCTTAGAATTGCTGTACGACGCGTATTTTTCGAGATTTCGACGTTTTAAAAAAATGTATTTTTTATAGAAATTATCAGTTTTTTCATGAAAATTTTTTTTTGCAATTCTCGAGTTTTTAGTATTTAAATAAATAATATGACTCCTCTAGATTACGAAAATAACCTTAGAATCGCTGTGCGATGAGTATTTTTCGAGATATGGACGTTTGAAAAAACATGTTTTTTATCGCTAAAAATGCCTAAATTTTCCATTTTTTTCCATTTGCTCCTCATTATCTCTGGAAATATGAGTGCTATGCAATTGGCAATTACTAAAGTCGATCGGCTAGATATCTGGCAATATATATTCCAAATTTCAAGACAATTGAGCGACAAATATCAATTTTATAGGCAAAAGATTGGAAATTGGTCATCTCTGAAAAGTGAAATCAAGGCTATACCCTTCAAAAAATGCCGAAATTTGATAAAAAATATTTTTTCGCATTTTTGATGTTTTTGGTGTCAAAATAAATACTATAACTCATCTAGATCACGAAAATAGCCTTAGAATTGCTGTACGACGCGTATTTTTTCAAAATTTCGACGTTTTAAAAAACTGTATTTTTTTATAGAAATTATCAGTTTTTTCATGAAATTTTTTTTTTGCAATTCTCAAGTTTTTAGTATTTAAATAAATAATATGACTCCTCTAGATTACGAAAATAACCTTAGAATCGCTGTGCGATGAGTATTTTTCGAGATATGGACGTTTGAAAAAACATGTTTTTTATCGCTAAAAATGCCTAAATTTTCCATTTTTTTTCATTTGTTCCTCATTATCTCTGGAAATATGAGTGCTATGCAATTGGCAATTACTATAGTCGATCGGCTAGATATCTGGCAATATATATTCCAAATTTCAAGACAATTGAGCGACAAATATTAATTTTATAGGCAAAAGATTGGAAATTGGTCATCTCTGAAAAATGATGGCAAGGGGTACCCCTTGCGAAAATGTTGAAATTTGATAAAAAATATTTTTCCGCATTTTTGATGTTTTTGGTGTCAAAATAAATACTATAACTCATCTAGATCACGAAAACAGCCTTAGAATTGCTGTACGACGCGTATTTTTCGAGATTTCGACGTTTTAAAAAAATGTATTTTTCATAGAAATTATCAGTTTTTTCATGAAAATTTTTTTTTGCAATTCTCAAGTTTTTAGTATTCAAATAAATAATATGCCTCCTCTAGATCACGAAAATAACCTTAGAATCGCTGTGCGATGAGTATTTTTCGAGATATGGACGTTTGAAAAAACATGTTTTTTTATCGCTAAAAATGCCTAAATTTTCCATTTTTTTCCATTTGTTCCTCATTATCTCTGGAAATATGAGTGCTATGCAATTGGCAATTTCTATAGTCGATCGGCTAGATATCTGGCAATATATATTCCAAATTTCAAGACAATTGAGCGACAAATATTAATTTTATAGGCAAAAGATTGGAAATTGGTCATCTCTGAAAAATGATGGCAAGGGGTACCCCTTGCGAAAATGTTGAAATTTGATAAAAAATATTTTTTTCGCATTTTTGATGTTTTTGATGTCAAAATAAATACTATAACTCATCTAGATCACGAAAATAGCCTTAGAATTGCTGTACGACGCGTATTTTTCGAGATTTCGACGTTTTAAAAAAATGTATTTTTTATAGAAATTATCAGTTTTTTCATGAAAATTTTTTTTGCAATTCTCAAGTTTTTAGTATTTAAATAAATAATATGACTCCTCTAGATTACGAAAATAACCTTAGAATTGCTGTGCGATGAGTATTTTTCGAGATATGGACGTTTGAAAAAACATGTTTTTTATCGCTAAAATGCCTAAATTTTCCATTTTTTTCCATTTGTTCCTCATTATCTCTGGAAATATGAGTGCTATGCAATTGGCAATTACTATAGTCGATCGGCTAGATATCTGGCAATATATATTCCAAATTTCAAGACAATTGAGCGACAAATATTAATTTTATAGGCAAAAGATTGAAAATTGGTCATCTCTGAAAAGTGAAATCAGGCTATACCCTTCAAAAAATGCCGAAATTTGATAAAAAATATTTTTTCGCATTTTTGATGTTTTTGGTGTCAAAATAAATACTATAACTCATCTAGATCACGAAAATAGCCTTAGAATTGCTGTACGACGCGTATTTTTCGAGATTTCGACGTTTTAAAAAAATGTATTTTTTATAGAAATTATCAGTTTTTTCATGAAATTTTTTTTTTTCAATTCTCAAGTTTTTAGTATTTAAATAAATAATATGACTCCTCTAGATTACGAAAATAACCTTAGAATCGCTGTGCGATGAGTATTTTTCGAGATATGGACGTTTGAAAAAACATGTTTTTTATCGCTAAAAATGCCTAAATTTTCCATTTTTTTCCATTTGTTCCTCATTATCTCTGGAAATAAGAGTGCTATGCAATTGGCAAGTACTATAGTCGATCGGCTAGATATCTGGCAATATATATTCCAAATTTCAAGACAATTGAGCGACAAATATTAATTTTATAGGCAAAAGATTGAAAATTGGTCATCTCTGAAAAGTGAAATCAAGGCTATACCCTTCAAAAAATGCCGAAATTTGATAAAAAATATTTTTTCGCATTTTTGATGTTTTTGGTGTCAAAATAAATACTATAACTCATCTAGATCACGAAAATAGCCTTAGAATTGCTGTACGACGCGTATTTTTCGAGATTTCGACGTTTTAAAAAAAATGTATTTTTTATAGAAATTATCAGTTTTTTCATGAAAATTTTTTTTTGCAATTCTCAAGTTTTTAGTATTTAAATAAATAATATGACTCCTCTAGATTACGAAAATAACCTTAGAATCGCTGTGCGATGAGTATTTTTCGAGATATGGACGTTTGAAAAAACATGTTTTTTATCGCTAAAAATGCCTAAATTTTCCATTTTTTTCCATTTGTTCCTCATTATCTCTGGATATATGAGTGCTATGCAATTGGCAATTACTATAGTCGATCGGCTAGATATCTGGCAATATATATTCCAAATTTCAAGACAATTGAGCGACAAATATTAATTTTATAGGCAAAATATTGAAAATTGGTCATCTCTGAAAAGTGAAATCAAGGCTATACCCTTCAAAAAATGCCGAAATTTGATAAAAAATATTTTTTCGCATTTTTGATGTTTTTGGTGTCAAAATAAATACTATAACTCATCTAGATCACGAAAATAGCCTTAGAATTGCTGTACGACGCGTATTTTTCAAAATTTCGACGTTTTAAAAAACAGTATTTTTTATAGAAATTATAAGTTTTTTCATGAAAATTTTTTTTTGCATTTCTCAAGTTTTTAGTATTTAAATAAATAATATGACTCCTCTAGATTACGAAAATAACCTTACAATCGCTGTGCGATGAGTATTTTTCGAGATATGGACGTTTGAAAAAACATGTTTTTTATCGCTAAAAATGCCTAAATTTTCCATTTTTTTCCATTTGTTCCTCATTATCTCTGGAAATAAGAGTGCTATGCAATTGGCAATTACTATAGTCGATCGGCTAGATATCTGGCAATATATATTCCAAATTTCAAGACAATTGAGCGACAAATATTAATTTTATAGGCAAAAGATTGAAAATTGGTCATCTCTGAAAAATGATGGCAAGGGGTACCCCTTGCGAAAATGTTGAAATTTGATAAAAAATATTTTTCCGCATTTTTGATGTTTTTGGTGTCAAAATATATACTATAACTCATCTAGATCACGAAAACAGCCTTAGAATTGCTGTACGACGCGTATTTTTCGAGATTTCGACGTTTTAAAAAAATGTATTTTTTATAGAAATTATCAGTTTTTTCATGAAAATTTTTTTTTGCAATTCTCAAGTTTTTAGTATTTAAATAAATAATATGACTCCTCTAGATTACGAAAATAACCTTAGAATCGCTGTGCGATGAGTATTTTTCGAGATATAGACGTTTGAAAAAACATGTTTTTTATCGCTAAAAATGCCTAAATTTTCCATTTTTTTCCATTTGTTCCTCATTATCTCTGGAAATATGAGTGCTATGCAATTGGCAATTACTATAGTCGATCGGCTAGATATCTGGCAATATATATTCCAAATTTCAAGACAATTGAGCGACAAATATTAATTTTATAGGCAAAAGATAGAAAATTGGTCATCTCTGAAAAGTGAAATCAAGGCTACACCCTTCAAAAAATGCCGAAATTTGATAAAAAATATTTTTTCGCATTTTTGATGTTTTTGGTGTCAAAATAAATACTATAACTCATCTAGATCACGAAAATAGCCTTAGAATTGCTGTACGACGCGTATTTTTCGAGATTTCGACGTTTTAAAAAAATGTATTTTTTATAGAAATTATCAGTTTTTTCATGAAAATTTTTTTTTGCAATTCTCAAGTTTTTAGTATTTAAATAAATAATATGACTCCCCTAGATTACGAAAATAACCTTAGAATCGCTGTGCGATGAGTATTTTTCGAGATATGGACGTTTGAAAAAACATGTTTTTTATCGCTAAAAATGCCTAAATTTTCCATTTTTTTCCATTTGTTCCTCATTATCTCTGGAAATATGAGTGCTATGCAATTGGCAATTACTATAGTCGATCGGCTAGATATCTGGCAATATATATTCCAAATTTCAAGACAATTGAGCGACAAATATTAATTTTATAGGCAAAAGATTGAAAATTGGTCATCTCTGAAAAGTGAAATCAAGACTATACCCTTCAAAAAATGCCGAAATTTGATAAAAAATATTTTTTCGCATTTTTGATGTTTTTGGTGTCAAAATAAATATTATAACTCATCTAGATCACGAAAATAGCCTTAGAATTGCTGTACGACGCGTATTTTTTCGAGATTTCGACGTTTTAAAAAAATGTATTTTTTATAGAAATTATCAGTTTTTTCATGAAAATTTTTTTTTTGCAATTCTCAAGTTTTTAGTATTTAAATAAATAATATGACTCCTCTAGATTACGAAAATAACCTTAGAATCGCTGTGCGATGAGTATTTTTCGAGATATGGAAGTTTGAAAAAACATGTTTTTTATCGCTGAAAATGCCTAAATTTTCCATTTTTTTCCATTTGTTCCTCATTATCTCTGGAAATATGAGTGCTATGCAATTGGCAATTACTATAGTCGATCGGCTAGATATCTGGCAATATATATTCCAAATTTCAAGACAATTGAGTGACAAATATTAATTTTATAGGCAAAAGATTGAAAATTGGTCATCTCTGAAAAATGATTGCAAGGGGTACCCCTTGCGAAAATGTTGAAATTTGAAAAAAAATATTTTTTCGCATTTTTGATGTTTTTGGTGTCAAAATAAATACTATAACTCATCTAGATCACATAAATAGCCTTAGAATTGCTGAACGACGCGTATTTTTCGAGATTTCGACGTTTTAAAAAAATGTATTTTTTATAGAAATTATCAGTTTTTTCATGAAAATTTTTTTTTGCAATTCTCAAGTTTTTAGTATTTAAATAAATAATATGACTCCTCTAGATTACGAAAATAACCTTAGAATCGCTGTGCGATGAGTATTTTTCGAGATATGGACGTTTGAAAAAACATGTTTTTTATCGCTAAAAATGCCTAAATTTTCCATTTTTTTCCATTTGTTCCTCATTATCTCTGGAAATATGAGTGCTATGCAATTGGCAATTACTATAGTCGATCGGCTAGATATCTGGCAATATATATTCCAAATTTCAAGACAATTGAGCGACAAATATTAATTTTATAGGCAAAAGATTGAAAATTGGTCATCTCTGAAAAGTGAAATCAAGGCTATACCCTTCAAAAAATGCCGAAATTTGATAAAAAATATTTTTTCGCATTTTTGATGTTTTTGGTGTCAAAATAAATACTATAACTCATCTAGATCACGAAAATAGCCTTAGAATTGCTGTACGACGCGTATTTTTCCAGATTTCGACGTTTTAAAAAAATGTATTTTTTATAGAAATTATCAGTTTTTTCATGAAAATTTTTTTTTGCAATTCTCAAGTTTTTAGTATTTAAATAAATAATATGACTCCTCTAGATTACGAAAATAACCTTAGAATCGCTGTGCGATGAGTATTTTTCGAGATATGGACGTTTGAAAAAACATGTTTTTTATCGCTAAAAATGCCTAAATTTTCCATTTTTTTCCATTTGTTCCTCATTATCTCTGGAAATATGAGTGCTATGCAATTGGCAATTACTATAGTCGATCGGCTAGATATCTGGCAATATATATTCCAAATTTCAAGACAATTGAGCGACAAATATTAATTTTATAGGCAAAAGATTGAAAATTGGTCATCTCTGAAAAGTGAAATCAAGGCTATACCCTTCAAAAAATGCCGAAATTTGATAAAAAATATTTTTTCGCATTTTTGATGTTTTTGGTGTCAAAATAAATACTATAACTCATCTAGATCACATAAATAGCCTTAGAATTGCTGAACGACGCGTATTTTTCGAGATTTCGACGTTTTAAAAAAATGTATTTTTTATAGAAATTATCAGTTTTTTCATGAACATTTTTTTTTGCAATTCTCAAGTTTTTAGTATTTAAATAAATAATATGACTCCTCTAGATTACGAAAATAACCTTAGAATCGCTGTGCGATGAGTATTTTTCGAGATATGGACGTTTGAAAAAACATGTTTTTTATCGCTAAAAATGCCTAAATTTTCCATTTTTTTCCATTTG
Organism: Dromius quadrimaculatus; assembly: GCA_963989225.1. NCBI lineage: Eukaryota > Metazoa > Arthropoda > Insecta > Coleoptera > Carabidae > Dromius > Dromius quadrimaculatus. Next base: position 143,724 of record OZ022331.1, read on the forward strand.
TTCCTCATTATCTCTGGAAATATGAGTGCTATGCAATTGGCAATTACTATAGTCGATCGGCTAGATATCTGGCAATATATATTCCAAATTTCAAGACAATTGAGCGACAAATATTAATTTTATAGGCAAAAGATTGAAAATTGGTCATCTCTGAAAAGTGAAATCAAGGCTATACCCTTCAAAAAATGCCGAAATTTGATAAAAAATATTTTTTCGCATTTTTGATGTTTTTGGTGTCAAAATAAATACTATAACTCATCTAGATCACGAAAATAGCCTTAGAATTGCTGTACGACGCGTATTTTTCGAGATTTCGACGTTTTAAAAAAATGTATTTTTTATAGAAATTATCAGTTTTTTCATGAAAATTTTTTTTTGCAATTCTCAAGTTTTTAGTATTTAAATAAATAATATGACTCCTCTAGATTACGAAAATAACCTTAGAATCGCTGTGCGATGAGTATTTTTCGAGATATGGACGTTTGAAAAAACATGTTTTTTATCGCTAAAAATGCCTAAATTTTCCATTTTTTTCCATTTGTTCCTCATTATCTCTGGAAATATGAGTGCTATGCAATTGGCAATTACTATAGTCGATCGGCTAGATATCTGGCAATATATATTCCAAATTTCAAGACAATTGAGCGACAAATATTAATTTTATAGGCAAAAGATTGAAAATTGGTCATCTCTGAAAAGTGAAATCAAGGCTATACCCTTCAGAAAATGCCGAAATTTGATAAAAAATATTTTTTCGCATTTTTGATGTTTTTGGTGTCAAAATAAATACTATAACTCATCTAGATCACGAAAATAGCCTTAGAATTGCTGTACGACGCGTATTTTTCGAGATTTCGACGTTTTAAAAAAATGTATTTTTTATAGAAATTATCAGTTTTTTCATGAAAATTTTTTTTTGCAATTCTCAAGTTTTTAGTATTTAAATAAATAATATGACTCCTCTAGATTACGAAAATAACCTTAGAATCGCTGTGCGATGAGTATTTTTCGAGATATGGACGTTTGAAAAAACATGTTTTTTATCGCTAAAAATGCCTAAATTTTCCATTTTTTTCCATTTGTTCCTCATTATCTCTGGAAATATGAGTGCTATGCAATTGGCAATTACTATAGTCGATCGGCTAGATATCTGGCAATATATATTCCAAATTTCAAGACAATTGAGCGACAAATATCAATTTTATAGGCAAAAGATTGAAAATTCGTCATCTCTGAAAAGTGAAATCAAGGCTATACCCTTCAAAAAATGCCGAAATTTGATAAAAAATATTTTTTCGCATTTTTGATGTTTTTGGTGTCAAAATAAATACTATAACTCATCTAGATCACATAAATAGCCTTAGAATTGCTGAACGACGCGTATTTTTCGAGATTTCGACGTTTTAAAAAAATGTATTTTTTATAGAAATTATCAGTTTTTTCATGAAAATTTTTTTTTGCAATTCTCAAGTTTTAGTATTTAAATAAATAATATGACTCCTCTAGATTACGAAAATAACCTTAGAATCGCTGTGCGATGAGTATTTTTCGAGATATGGACGTTTGAAAAAACATGTTTTTTATCGCTAAAAATGCCTAAATTTTCCATTTTTTTCCATTTGTTCCTCATTATCTCTGGAAATATGAGTGCTATGCAATTGGCAATTACTATAGTCGATCGGCTAGATATCTGGCAATATATATTCCAAATTTCAAGACAATTGAGCGACAAATATTAATTTTATAGGCAAAAGATTGAAAATTGGTCATCTCTGAAAAATGATGGCAAGGGGTACCCCTTGCGAAAATGTTGAAATTTGATAAAAAAATATTTTTTCGCATTTTTGATGTTTTTGGTGTCAAAATAAATACTATAACTCATCTAGATCACGAAAATAGCCTTAGAATTGCTGTACGACGCGTATTTTTCGAGATTTCGACGTTTTAAAAAAATGTATTTTTTATAGAAATTATCAGTTTTTTCATGAAAATTTTTTTTTGCAATTCTCAAGTTTTTAGTATTTAAATAAATAATATGACTCCTCTAGATTAGGAAAATAACCTTAGAATCGCTGTGCGATGAGTATTTTTCGAGATATGGACGTTTGAAAAAACATGTTTTTTATCGCTAAAAATGCCTAAATTTTCCATTTTTTTCCATTTGTTCCTCATTATCTCTGGAAATATGAGTGCTATGCAATTGGCAATTACTATAGTCGATCGGCTAGATATCTGGCAATATATATTCCAAATTTCAAGACAATTGAGCGACAAATAATAATTTTATAGGCAAAAGATTGAAAATTGGTCATCTCTGAAAAGTGAAATCAAGGCTATAACCCTTCAAAAAATGCCGAAATTTGATAAAAAATATTTTTTCGCATTTTTGATGTTTTTGGTGTCAAAATAAATACTATAACTCATCTCGATCACGAAAATAGCCTTAGAATTGCTGTACGACGCGTATTTTTCGAGATTTCGACGTTTTAAAAAAAATGTATTTTTTATAGAAATTATCAGTTTTTTCATGAAAATTTTTTTTTGCAATTCTCAAGTTTTTAGTATTTAAATAAATAATATGACTCCTCTAGATTACGAAAATAACCTTAGAATCGCTGTGCGATGAGTATTTTTCGAGATATGGACGTTTGAAAAAACATGTTTTTTATCGCTAAAAATGCCTAAATTTTCAATTTTTTTCCATTTGTTCCTCATTATCTCTGGAAATATGAGTGCTATGCAATTGGCAATTACTATAGTCGATCGGCTAGATATCTGGATATATATGTTCCAAATTTCAAGACAATTGAGCGACAAATATTAATTTTATAGGCAAAAAGATTGAAAATTGGTCATCTCTGAAAAGTGAAATCAAGGCTATACCCTTCAAAAAATGCCGAAATTTGATAAAAAATATTTTTTCGCATTTTTGATGTTTTTGGTGTCAAAATAAATACTATAACTCATCTAGATCACATAAATAGCCTTAGAATTGCTGAACGACGCGTATTTTTAGAGATTTCGACGTTTTAAAAAAATGTATTTTTTATAGAAATTATCAGTTTTTTCATGAAATATTTTTTTGCAATTCTCAAGTTTTTAGTATCTAAATAAATAATATGACTCCTCTAGATTACGAAAATAACCTTAGAATCGCTGTGCGATGAGTATTTTTCGAGATATGGACGTTTGAAAAAACATGTTTTTTATCGCTAAAAATGCCTAAATTTTCCATTTTTTTCCATTTGTTCCTCATTATCTCTGGAAATATGAGTGCTATGCAATTGGCAATTACTATAGTCGATCGGCTAGATATCTGGCATTATATATTCCAAATTTCAAGACAATTGAGCGACAAATATTAATTTTATAGGCAAAAGATTGAAAATTGGTCATCTCTGAAAAGTGAAATCAAGGCTATACCCTTCAAAAAATGCCGAAATTTGATAAAAAATATTTTTTCGCATTTTTGATGTTTTTGGTGTCAAAATAAATACTATAACTCATTCAGATCACGAAAATAGCCTTAGAATTGCTGTACGACGCGTATTTTTCGAGATTTCGACGTTTTAAAAAAATGTATTTTTTATAGAAAATTATCAGTTTTTTCATGAAAATTTTTTTTTTGCAATTCTCAAGTTTTTAGTATTTAAATAAATAATATGACTCCTCTAGATTACGAAAATAACCTTAGAATCGCTGTGCGATGAGTATTTTTCGAGATATGGACGTTTGAAAAAACATGTTTTTTATCGCTAAAAATGCCTAAATTTTCCATTTTTTTCCATTTGTTCCTCATTATCTCTGGAAATATGAGTGCTATGCAATTGGCAATTACTATAGTCGATCGGCTAGATATCTGGCAATATATATTCCAAATTTCAAGACAATTGAGCGACAAAATATTATTTTATAGGCAAAAGATTGAAAATTGGTCATCTCTGAAAAGTGAAATCAAGGCTATACCCTTCAAAAAATGCCGAAATTTGATAAAAAATATTTTTTCGTATTTTTGATGTTTTTGGTGTCAAAATAAATACTATAACTCATCTAGATCACGAAAATAGCCTTAGAATTGCTGTACGACGCGTATTTTTCGAGATTTCGACGTTTTAAAAAAATGTATTTTTTATAGAAATTATCAGTTTTTTCATGAAAATTTTTTTTTGCAATTCTCAAGTTTTTAGTATTTAAATAAATAATATGACTCCTCTAGATTACGAAAATAACCTTAGAATCGCTGTGCGATGAGTATTTTTCGAGATATGGACGTTTGAAAAAACATGTTTTTTATCGCTAAAAATGCCTAAATTTTCCATTTTTTTCCATTTGTTCCTCATTATCTCTGGAAATATGAGTGCTATGCAATTGGCAATTACTATAGTCGATCGGCTAGATATCTGACAATATATATTCCAAATTTCAAGACAATTGAGCGACAAATATTAATTTTATAGGCAAAAGATTGAAAATTGGTCATCTCTGAAAAGTGAAATCAAGGCTATATACCCTTCAAAAAATGCCGAAATTTGATAAAAAATATTTTTTCGCATTTTTGATGTTTTTGGTGTCAAAAATAAATACTATAACTCATCTAGATCACGAAAATAGCCTTAGAATTGCTGCACGACGCGTATTTTTCGAGATTTCGACGTTTTAAAAAAAATGTATTTTTTATAGAAATGATCAGTTTTTTCATGAAAATTTTTTTTTTGCAATTCTCAAGTTTTTAGTATTTAAATAAATAATATGACTCCTCTAGATTACGAAAATAACCTTAGAATCGCTGTGCGATGAGTATTTTTCGAGATATGGACGTTTAAAAAAAACATGTTTTTTATCGCTAAAAATGCCTAAATTTTCCATTTTTTTCCATTTGTTCCTCATTATCTCTGGAAATATGAGTGCTATGCAATTGGCAATTACTATAGTCGATCGGCTAGATATCTGGCAATATATATTCCAAAAGACAATTGAGCGACAAATATTAATTTTATAGGCAAAATATTGAAAATTGGTCATCTCTGAAAAGTGAAATCAAGGCTATATACCCTTCAAAAAATGCCGAAATTTGATAAAAAATATTTTTTCGCATTTTTGATGTTTTTGGTGTCAAAATAAATACTATAACTCATCTAGATCACGAAAATAGCCTTAGAATTGCTGTACGACGCGTATTTTTCGAGATTTCGACGTTTTAAAAAAATGTATTTTTTATAGAAATTATCAGTTTTTTCATGAAAATTTTTTTTTGCAATTCTCAAGTTTTTAGTATTTAAATAAATAATATGACACCTCTAGATTACGAAAATAACCTTAGAATCGCTGTGCGATGAGTATTTTTCGAGATATGGACGTTTGAAAAAACATGTTTTTTATCGCTAAAAATGCCTAAATTTTCCATTTTTTTCCATTTGTTCCTCATTATCTCTGGAAATATGAGTGCTATGCAATTGGCAATTACTATAGTCGATCGGCTAGATATCTGGCAATATATATTCCAAATTTCAAGACAATTGAGCGACAAATATTAATTTTATAGGCAAAATATTGAAAATTGGTCATCTCTGAAAAGTGAAATCAAGGCTATACCCTTCAAAAAATGCCGAAATTTGATAAAAAATATTTTTTCGCATTTTTGATGTTTTTGGTGTCAAAATAAATACTATAACTCATCTAGATCACGAAAATAGCCTTAGAATTGCTGTACGACGCGTATTTTTCGAGATTTCGACGTTTTAAAAAAATGTATTTTTTATAGAAATTATCAGTTTTTTTATGAAAATTTTTTTTTGCAATTCTCAAGTTTTTAGTATTTAAATAAATAATATGACTCCTCTAGATTACGAAAATAACCTTAGAATCGCTGTGCGATGAGTATTTTTCGAGATATGGACGTTTGAAAAAACATGTTTTTTATCGCTAAAAATGCCTAAATTTTCCATTTTTTCCATTTGTTCCTCATTATCTCTGGAAATATGAGTGCTATGCAATTGGCAATTACTATAGTCGATCGGCTAGATATCTGGCAATATATATTCCAAATTTCAAGACAATTGAGCGACAAATATTAATTTTATAGGCAAAAGATTGAAAATTGGTCATCTCTGAAAAGTGAAATCAAGGCTATACCCTTCAAAAAATGCCGAAATTTGATAAAAAATATTTTTTCGCATCTTTGATGTTTTTGGTGTCAAAATAAATACTATAACTCATCTAGATCACGAAAATAGCCTTAGAATTGCTGTACGACGCGTATTTTTCGAGATTTCGACGTTTTAAAAAAATGTATTTTTTATAGAAATTATCAGTTTTTTCATGAAAATTTTTTTTTGCAATTCTCAAGTTTTTAGTATTTAAATAAATAATATGACTCCTCTAGATTACGAAAATAACCTTAGAATCGCTGTGCGATGAGTATTTTTCGAGATATGGACGTTTGAAAAAACATGTTTTTTATCGCTAAAAATGCCTAAATTTTCCATTTTTTTCCATTTGTTCCTCATTATCTCTGGAAATATGAGTGCTATGCAATTGGCAATTACTATAGTCGATCGGCTAGATATCTGGCAATATATATTCCAAATTTCAAGACAATTGAGCGACAAATATTAATTTTATAGGCAAAAGATTGAAAATTGGTCATCTCTGAAAAATGATGGCAAGGGGTACCCCTTGCAAAAATGTTGAAATTTGATAAAAAATATTTTTTCGCATTTTTGATGTTTTTGGTGTCAAAATAAATACTATAACTCATCTAGATCACGAAAATAGCCTTAGAATTGCTGTACGACGAGTATTTTTCGAGATTTCGACGTTTTAAAAAAATGTATTTTTTATAGAAATTATCAGTTTTTTCATGAAAATTTTTTTTTGCAATTCTCAAGTTTTTAGTATTTAAATCAATAATATGACTCCTCTAGATTACGAAAATAACCTTAGAATCGCTGTGCGATGAGTATTTTTCGAGATATGGACGTTTGAAAAAACATGTTTTTATCGCTAAAAATGCCTAAATTTTCCATTTTTTTCCATTTGTTCCTCATTATCTCTGGAAATATGAGTGCTATGCAATTGGCAATTACTATAGTCGATCGGCTAGATATCTGGCAATATATATTCCAAATTTCAAGACAATTGAGCGACAAATATTAATTTTATAGGCAAAAGATTGAAAATTGGTCATCTCTGAAAAGTGAAATCAAGGCTA